>PVKZ01003815.1:0-111852 GCA_004027375.1 Macroglossus sobrinus
ACAACACTCTGTGACAGGAAGGAGTGCCTTCTGGGGACCGTGGGGCCTGATGGCTGTGGACTCTACGTTCATGCATCAGTAGAGATCAGCATTACAGTTTCTGTCTTAACCACTAATATGTTTATACGACAGCGTCTCCTTTCCTCCTCGTAAACGTTCCTGGAGTTTTGTTTTTCGTTATTATTTAGGGAGTTGTACTAGCGAACAGAAGCCAGCTTAGTGTCGCGCCGAGGGTCCCTGACGGGTGGACAAGACGTTCCCTACTCCAGCGGTCACCGCCCCGAAACGCTGAGAGGCGCGCAGGCCGCCCTGCGCTCCGGTCCCTTTCATAAAGGGACAGGTGTCGTTCCTGGAAAAAGTGTCCACGACTGTGTCTGAGATGGAGGACTCAGACGCACTGAAATACGATTATCTTTTTCAGGCCATTATGAAAGTGTTTCTGATCAAGTTTTTCTACATTCCCGATGATGTTGGGTGATGACTGTATAACTCGTATGGCATCCGAGTTTTAACACAGTTTTCTCCTATGATTTGGATGCACTGCTATGAAACACAGACTTTAAAGGCATAAAATCAATTGTCATCGATGAGATGACCTTATGGACAGAACTTGAACCATCAGAAAATCTTAGTCGTGTCGACAAAGTATAAAGTACACTGTTTTTCAAGAGCATTCTAGCACCACTATAAATGAGCCCAAGTGGATGTTTCGTTAAAACGTACACACCTTCTCCTGCCAGTGCAAAATGCCGATTATCGCCAGGATGAACACGCAGACGCCGACGAGGGCCACGGCCGTGAGCAGGACGATGTTGCTCGGCGTGAGGTACAGCTTGGCACTCCAGCTGTGGATGAGAACGGAGGAAGCTACGTTTCTGTTTTCACGGAGACCGAAGAGCAGAGCAGCTTATTAATGAATGAATCCACTCGTTCATTCATGAAGTCATTCACCTGTCTGTCCATTCATGCGGATGGACAGACTTCAGAGTTCAGATTTTACTCAGGGGACTGAAACCGAGTTTTCTTGAGCCCATGGGAACTGTTCTCAGGCAAACGTATCAAGGGCACTCTGGACGATCTCAGCCCTTGTTTTCACATCACGATCGACTTGCTTCACTGAAACCTTGGCCTCTAAGGCTAGGTGGCCACGTGACTTCAGTAGGATTTCTAGTTCCTCTTTGGCTTTGGCCCCTGTCCACCTGTGACCGACGGAAACGCAACCACATGTCCAAGTGGGTGTAGACAGGTGGTTTGTGCAAAACCTGTCCCATTTCCGTGTCACGGTGGAGGGTCTACGTTACTGCGGTGACACTGAGACTTCTTACAGAGCCAGTGCTGGTCTGTCAGGGTCAGGGGTGACACACAGACCTCAGCACGACTAGAACTGGCTCTTTCTCTACCACCGCCCACGTGCCACGGCCCTTCTACATCCTCATGAGCCTACGACTGAGTGTGCGTCAGCTACCGTGTAGGCGGCTATACCAATAACTTTTTTCTCCCTGAAAATAGGTAATGGATATATTTTCATTTTAAAAGTTTAATAAAAGATCATTCTGATGAATAGCAAGTAGCGACTGACTTATTTTGGGAAAATTAAAATTTATTGATCCATAGGTAGACGTCACTCAATAAATCTCACAATACACCTCAAACTAAAATCAATTTAGTTGTTATTCTGTACGTAAATTCGAGAAGAACGTTTCTTCAGAAAGAGCGAGAGAAACATGAAAAATGTGGAGATTATGGAAGAACGCTCTGACGGAATTTTCCAGAAATTCAAGAGTGAGAAAACAGATACTGTTAAATTAATTGAAGTTAGCTCTTCTCAGTACCTTATACTCAAAAAGCAGTTCTTTTTTGAGATGTTTTTTGAGTTATTCGACTTTTTAAATGGGTTAAAACATACCCAGGAATATAGGAATTTTGATAAGAAAAAAATTAGACGAAAGGCAAATCCTCAATTTCTCACTTGGAAGCAGTCATTCTTATCAGTTTCTTGCATATCCTTCCGGAGATAATCTCTATATATAAACACGCACAGATACCATCTTTTAAAAATCACAAATGGTTGCTTATTTTACATACGCTACATGCATTTTCCTTTTCTTATCTTTTGATATTACACCACAGAGATGTATCATAATTTATAGTGTTCTCCTCACGGTGCAGATTCTCTGGTTTGGTTATGAATTTCCTGTAGAGAAAGCTAACATCCTGACTCATTTAAGAAAATGTGAATTCAGACTATTTCTACACGTCCTATCTTATTTCAAGGACAATGCTATAATAAAGTTGTTTTCTTAGTTTGGTTTTCAAGTCCATAAATCCACCACAAAATGATTCCAGAGGTGTGCTGGGAAACTGCTGTCTGGGGAAAAAAGCCAACCGATTGGCAGTTGGCAATTTCGTGGGATAAACACGCCCATCCTAGCTAATTTTAATGTGACCTCAGTGACGCAGTCAGCTGGGAGGTGGCATGAGCCGGTTCTGGCAAACCACCGAACATGTCCCTCCTAAAAATTTAATAATGAACAACACAGCCTGTGTTTTGAGGAGAACTGTGACGCGCAGGACCCCAGCGGTTACAAATCTGTAGACACATTCCCCATTGCTTCTCTCTGGTTATTTTTAGTATTGCTATCAGACTAGCCTTAAGAACGTGTTATACCATTTCCCCAGGAAATTTAATGCTAGTGAATACCTTTATCATGTACTTTTAAAAAAAGATGGAATCAATTTGGTCATTTAAAGAAAAATAAACAGAGCTAAACTAAGGATTTAGAGTAAACGCTCTATTACGAAAGGGACATGCTCTGCTCATAAGGATAAAAATACCTACAGTTGGCAGAAAATTATGTGCCGGGCACTGAGTTAAGCGCAGTTGGCCCGTACCCCTATAACGCAGACTGTCCCCCTGTCTACAAATGTGGACAAAGGACTGGTCCCCAGTCTCGGTGAGTCCGAGCTGCTAACCTAGGCCTGCCTGTCTCCAACCCCCGCGAGACACATGCCACCACCGGTCCACACTTCTGTCAAAAAGATCTATGCTCACTAAAAGATGTGGCATCCTGAAAGTTTAGAATTTCTAGCTAGTAGACTGAAGATTAAGGGATGTTTAACCTCCTAATTAGCCAACCTGCTGTCTTTCTAATCAGGTCTAATTTGCTCTTCGTGGAAAGTGTCAGGAAACTTGTTTAGTCACGGAAGCCGCCGTGAGGACGTGGAGTGACAGCACCCGCGGGAGCGCAGCAGGGCCAGAGGGAGTTGTAAACGGATGTGCCTGCCTGTGACTCAGAGCCGACACTGTGCTCACCGCGTTCGGTTCGGTCAAGGCCATTACCTTCGCGGGACGTCGTGAGGGTAGGGAATGACGATGAGCTGGGAGTTGGGGATGATCGCGGTCCACTCCTGCTTCCGTGGAGACTGCAAGAAGCATGACAACATTCAGCATCCGGCACACTTAAAGCCACAGTTATTCCAAACAAACAACTTAATTAATTCGCTGCCATCTTGGGAATGGACGAAGCACCATTTACATGTGTTAAGCCCCCAAATAGGGCTCCTGTGCCCTGTTGGCAAAAGTGTTTTGATCTTAAAGGGTGAGATTATATTTCTGGCTCCTGGATTCATCAGTTCAACAAATATTTATGGGCTGCTCTCCTGTAGCGGTCACATTCCAAGTGCTGTGTGCAAAGGCTGCTTGGACCTAAAATTTAAGTCGAGGTGGAGTGTGATGATGAGCAAGACACATAAAACACACAGCATGTCAGATGGCGAGGGCGATGAGGGGAAAAAGCAGGGAGGAGGGACGGGAGTCGCAATAAGGTTTATGGGGGAGGTGGCAGGTAACGGTATCTTCAATCATGCCGTGTAGGACAGGCTTGCACAGGTCAGTCACTATGATCAGTTTTGAATTCTTAAAAGGGAATAAAAAAATGACTGAATTTGAAGATCTGAAGAGTCAACACTGAAATACAGACTGATCGTAAACAAGGTACACTTTACTCACCTTCTCCCCAGACGGGCGGGGAATGCCGACGTAGAGGTGGTCCAGAAAGTTGGCGCTGCGCCCCAAGCCGAGCACGTTGTAGGGCAGCTGGAGGGCCAGGTGGGCCGACTGGCTGAGCTGTCCAGCTGCGTCCGTTCAAAAAGAAAAGACATCTTTGGAAACGGCTCTCGTCAAATAGTAAAATGATAACATGTCAAACACTAAGGCGCTCGAACTTATTCTTTGAGAACAAAGATTTGAAATGTCTGGATTATTAATATTAATGACACTTTATAAAGAAAACCGTTTTCTTGAGATATAATTCACATACTGAAAACACACCGTGTTTTCAAGGCTCACGTAACGTGTGGCAAGTATCAGCACCTCGTCCCTTTTGACGGCTGAGTAATATTCCTTGTACACACCTCCGCGGACTTGTCTGTCCATTCATCCGTCATAGACATTTGGGCTACTCTTCACATCCTCATGGACAACTGTCTCTGACTTTCTCCTTAAAGCTGTCCTTGTAGTTGTGAAGTAGTAACTGTGGTTCTGACTGGCATTTCCTTCGTGAGCCTGAACGTGTCCTTGTGGGCTGGTCCGGCCGTTTGTCTGTCTCCTCTGGAGAACTGTCTAGCACGTGCCCATTTTTAAACTGAGCTGTGTATACAGACTCGTGTCACCCGCGAATGCAAACAGTTTTGCTTCTTGTGCAGTCTGCATGCTTCTCTTTCTTTTTCTTGCCTCATGGCTGTGTCTAGCAATTCTAGTCATGTTTGAATAGCAGCAGTGAAAGTGGCCACCCTTGTCTTCGTCTTCATCTTGTGGGGGGATGCTTCCAGCGTCTCCCCATCGAGGATGATGTCAGCTGTGGGTTTTTCAGAAGAGTCCTTGATCACGTAACGGAAGTTCTTTGTTATTCCTACATGGTTTACTGAGTGTTTTTTTTTTTATTATGAAAAGCTGTTGAATTTTGTTGTATTTTTTTTCCTTTATTCGACTACTGTGTTTATGACACTGATTCAGTTTCTGACGCTGAAGGACCTTGGGACAAATCCCACTTGGTCAGTGTGTAATGATATGCCACTAGCTTTGGTCTGCTAGCATTTTGTTGAGGATTTTCATGTCTGTTCGTAAGAGGTGCTGGTCTGTAGTTTTTGTCTCTTTGTGGGGCATTGCTTGGCTCTGGTATGAGTAATGCTGGCCGCACAGAATGGGTCAGGAAGGTTCCCTTTCCTATTTCTTGGAAGTAAGTGGGACTGATATTAATTCTTTAAATGGTTTGTAGAATTCCCCAGCAAAGCCCTCTGGTCCTTGGTTTTTCTTCGTTGGGAGGTTTTTGACGACTGACTCAATCTCTTGTTATAGGCGTGTGGAGATTTTCTACTTCTTTTTTAGTTCATGTGTGTGCACGTGTGTGTGTGCGCGCGCGCACGCACGTGTGTGAACGCACATGAGTGTTCTCTCCGTGAAGGGCTGTAAGCCACAAGGAATGCCCATCTAACAGGCCTGTCCACAGCTGCCTCGGCTGAGGAAAACCCAGCATCTCTATAAAGATGAGATAAAAGGACACAAGCAAACAAGCAGTGTTTTATGTAACTTTAGAGGAAAACAGGCCTCTTCCTGGGAGAGGAAGCTGTTCCAAGAAGCATTTGCTGTCCTCGCCGTGACTGCTCGGAGACAGTGCTCCACGGGCTGAGTCAGCCACCCTGGGGACGCGCACCAGACGAGGGCAAGGCGCCGAAGTCACACGGACACCTCCTGTTAGCAGGGACGGAATGAACAACGACCGAAGGCGCATGACGGGTCAGCCACCTGGGGCACGTGCTTCCTGTGTCATTTCCGTCACTGGTACCGGTGACTGTGCGTGGGTGGGTGCCGCTGTCACCTCCGCCTCGGCGTGAGAAAAACCAAGAGGTGAAGTAACTCGACCCCAAAGACACAGCCACGAAGTGGTGGAGCCACTTCTGGTGGCCTGATTCCAAACCCCACACCTCATCCCCACCTGCGGTCCCTCATTCCGTTAAAAAAAGAGGTGTGATATCTGCCTTGCTGCTTTGTGACAAGGGCTCCTGACGGCACCGAATGGCACCCACTGGTGCCAGGGATGTCTTTCTTCTCCTGCTTAGAGGGGTCCCAGGGAATGATATGGGGTCCGTAATCTCTTCTATGTAGTCGTTCTGGCTAACAGGGCTATTTGGGATTTTTGTAAAGCCAAGCCGCAGGGCCCTACTTCGTGGCTGTGGCATCTGAGCCCACTGAGCATATCTCGGTGATGTCCCCATTCTCTATCTGAGGCTTGAGCTACTTAGCAGTCCCCCTGGGAGATGAGGCTGGTTTATGCTGTTGATCTTCTATCTTTAATCCAATTACATCCACGCAAGACACGCTTAGCAAAGACAGTGCCTGGCCCCGGGCCAGCCCCCGACCTACACGGCCATGGGCTCGGGGCCTCAGCTCATTCCACGCGGTTAAAGGGATTGCACCCGGCAGAGCGACAATTTTAGGCCTATTCTCCACGTGAAGGGGGTTTGGGGGGACGCTAGGAGAAACACCACCGAGGTGAGAGATGGTCCCTTTATCAGTGTGTCACGGGCTCACTGGGCGGCTGACACACCCCTCTTCCTGGCAGGGCAAAGAGCAGAGAGACTGTGCCAGGGACCGATGCACTGTTTTTCTCAGGAATGATCAGGATTCTATTAAAATCAGGAGATTGAAAAGGTTGCGATAAATAATACAATTAAAAAACGTGAAATACACGATCACTTGCTTTCCTTTGCCGCTAGCCTATTTTAATCGCTGACTAAGTTTCTGGGCCAGTTAATAAAATCTCCCTAGCTCTACCGGTGGTCACGGTCCCTCGTGAGTAAACGCCACCCGGGGTGATCGTTTATGTCTTCTACTATGTGCTCTCCGTTCATGTTTAGCAATCAGATATTCTAGCTGCAAGTGTCTCCCAATCAAACTGGTGTTCATGGTCCACTCTGATAATAGAATCCTTTCCTTGATCTATTTAAATTAAAAAAAAAGTATTCAAAGTTTCAAGCAACTTGCCTGCCACCTTTATAGAAAAGAATCTGAGTCGGATGCTACACATCTATATTCTAATGACGTGAAAATTAATTGAAAGATATCTAAGGTGACCTTAGTGGAGTCTTGTCAAAATAATGCGATTCGATCTGCGACCCCGACGCCCTGAAGATTCTGGAAGATACGGAACATCGGAGCTGCTAGTGTGGGATGATTCCCAGGAACACACCGGTGACCGCTTTTCAAACAACAAGTTATCAACTAAGATAGAGCAGTCACCAGAGAAAAGTTATAAAATGTGCTAACAGTGGCTTTCTTTTTTTTAACATTTAAATTCACGGCTGAAGCACTGAGCCTGGGAGGGACAATGAATTCCTGCAAAGCTGCCCCTTGCCAGCGGGCGGAGCTTACCTGTGCTTCTCAACAGTACACTGTCACCTGACACCAGAATTCAGAATTGCGGGTGGAGGCAGAGGGCAAACTAGGTTTGGAAGGTGAGGAAAAGCCCAAAGGGATTTCGACTGAAACTAATAAAATAAAAATGTTGCTATCTGGTTTTTAAATTTGGATACTCTTCAGGCTATAGTCTTGACATTTAAAATATTAAATCCCAGCTGCGTATCTTATTTTTTTTCTGTTTAACATTCATTGATTTTATAATTAAGGGAATGGCCACCCACACAGAAAAAGAGACGCTGCTGTGTGCTCGGTGCTGAGCGCTTCCCACCGGCCCGTGTGCCGAGCGTCTGACTTTGCTCAGATCCTGGGCACAGCTCGTCTCACTAGCCGTTCGCTACGTCTGAGATTGATTCGCTTTATTCTACAGGTGTGAGCACCTGCGGTGTAGCTGGCGCTCTGCTGACTGGGGGGACGTTCTAATCAACCTGCGGCCAGATCACAAGCCTTGAGGGCTTGTAACATGCCACGTGGAGACAGCCACTTGGCATCGGCTTCGAGACTGGGACTTGACTGACTGTGGTCCCCACACAGGACACTCGTACTGTGGCGTTAGGGTCAAAGCACGCAGGTCTGAATGCCACAGCCAGCCTCTGACGCCGCCGTGCCTGGGCTTTCCAAAGTCCCCTGACGTCCCCAAGCCTTCTCTTACTGTCTGCTCATCTGCCCGAACCTCTGTCGGATGCACGCTGTGTGCCCTTAAAACAGGGGTGACAGACAGACAAACCTTGACCCACAGACGCTTAAACGGGCGACAGAAAAGCATCACTGGAATGTTTCTTCATCTGTGAGGCGGGAGTTGCAAACCACCTGCTGCCCAGATACGGCGAGACGATCACGGCCATACTTAACTTTGAATGCATCTAAGTCTCTGGACACCGCAAAGCCCCATACAAATTCGGCTGTTATTCTGATTATTATATTTTTTCCCCTTTAGTTGAATTTCAACTTGATAGTAGTTTCTGAAAAAACAGTGTAACAACAATTTTTCAGGGAAGGTTTTCTAATTTTTCTCTGGAACAAATGAGGAGCGTGGGACCCTGGTTCGAGCTTTATCTGTCTGTCAGCCCGCCTCCCAGGCGAGGAATGTAGACTGTGGGTAGTTTTTTTCTTTTCCGTTAAATGGATATATAATTCACACGCCACAAAGTCCGCCACTCTGAAGTGTACAATGTGAAGTGACAAGGGACAGAGGAGGGGTTCCGATCCAAACTGCGGTTCGGTTCCGAAGTCTGTACTCTCCCTGCTCCAGCGACCCGAGAGCCGGAGAAGCTGAGACTCGTCCTAAGGTCGCACAGCAAAGCGGCAGAAGGCTCAGAACAAGCACACAGAAGTCCTCACGTCCCAGCACGCCGGCCGCAGGGACAACGAATCCAAGGCCAGGGCTGTGACGTCTGGAGTCACGCAGACCTGAGTTCACTGGCCAGGCTCTTTGGCAAACATGACCCCTCTCTTTTTTAGGACAGTCACAGGGGAGCACAGCTGTCACCACTCACTCCGGAACACCTTCGTCCCCCGAAGGGAAGCGCCTTCTTCCCGCTGCCTCCTCCCCCCGGTCCCCGGCAGCCCCCGCGCCCGTTCCTTGCAGCCGTGATGGGCTTGCCGAGTCTGGACACTGGATACAGACGGGATCGTGGGACACGCGGCCCGTGTGTCCGCTTCCTTCTGTCAGAACGTTCCACGGGGCGCGTCCGTGTCACAGCATGCTCCCGGTGTCTGTACCCGGACGACCCTGCACTGTGCCGACGTGTGGCGGTTTGTTTAGCCACCTGTCGGCCGGGGGACACTCGGTCTGTGTACACCTTGTAGCCGTCACGAATGATGCTGCTGGGGACATGCACGCACGAGTGTTGTGCGACACAGTTGCGATTCTCTGGGGAAAAGCCTTGGAGCGGAATTGAAGGTTCGTGCGGCAACTCTTAATTTTTGAGGAACGGAGGGGTCGATGTTGATGACGCTTTTCTGTGGCTTAACGCACAGAAGCATCCGAGGGAGGGATGACAAAAGCCACTGGCGGCGCGTGCACAAACATAACAGAGGGAAGCAGGGAGACACGTCCCCACTGTGTGAAGCCGGTCGCCGGGGTGTCGCCGCCTGTGGAGTCTAATTTAACGGCCGGTGCCCCCCTGCAGGCTTCGGGGGTTACCCGCAATGATGCTTCAGTTGTCGCTCTCTGGATTCAGAATTAAACCGGTTCCCAGAGAGAGGGAGAGAGAGAGAGAGGGAGAGAGAGGAGAGCGTCGGGAGGGACAGGCCCGCGTTTGCTAAGCCCGTGTTGCGAGCAGCCAGAAGGCCGGGAGCTCAGACTGCTGGGCTGGGCGCGGCGCGGAGGAGAGGTGCGGCTGGGTCACGAGCCCAAGGCGACAGGCTTTTTCTGTCCTCGATGATAAAGCAGGTTATTTGTACAAACACGTGTGATGCTAAAATAAACGTTCCCGAGACCAGGCGGCTGTCACCTCTCAGTGGGAGGCCCGGAGGCGATGGTGTGAAGCGCGGAGACACCTGGTGGCTGTTAATGACCAGGGTCACTTCCTTGGGGCGCCCTCTCCGTGGGGGCCGTGGCTGAAGCAGGACCCTGGACAGCGCGGCAGGCGGGGTCTGGTTCTGACGTCTGCTTTGTCCTTTCAAACTGGGTTTTGTGTCCCCACCTTTCAGCGTGCCTGGTGAGTTGTTGTCAAAAGCGGGCGTGCGTCAGTGAGCAACGGGAACCCTGGGAGACGGGCCCTCGGCGGGAGCTGTCCCGTGTCCGGCGGAGTCCGGCTGCGCTCACCGGTCGCTGCGGCTGCAGCTGCCGCCACAGGCTGCCGTTTCCTCCGATGTCCCTGCTCTTGTCCCTTCTCTTTGGGTTTCCTTGGCGACTCCTTCTAGAACAGAGCTGGGGCCTTGCTCAGTCGTAACCCCCTCTGTCATACAGGAGCCGGAATGCTGCGGTGGCCAGATATGGGGGTGGGGGTGAGTGTTCCGCAGCAGGGTCCCCGAGCCCCGGGCTGAGGACCAGTCCCGGCCCCTCAGCAGGGAACCAGGCCGCACAGCAGGAGGGGAGCGGCAGGCCAGCAGGTGAAGCTCCCTCTGCATCTGCAGCCGCTCCCCGGAGCCGGCGTCACCCCTCAGCTCTGCCGCACGTCGTCCGGCCTTCGATGCTCACAGGAGCGCCTGTCCCCGGTGCCACACAAAGGTCAGGACCACTGTTCCGTAGCCCTGGTAGGTCTCAGTCTTTCCCTGAGCCTGTGACCCTGGGCTGTGAGCTTCACAGGTGCCTCTCAGGTGCCTCCCCTCCACCCCGTCCACCTGCACAGGTGAGACAGGAAGACTCGAGGGGCTGGAGCTGCGTCTCCACGTCCCCGCGTCACTCAGGCTCCGGTACAGCCCAGGTCGGCGAGGGCGGGGTAAAGTCGTTTCGCTGGAGGCAGGCTTAAGGAGATAGTAACGGTGGGGATATTTACAAATGTTCATTTCCCTCCCCTGACAGAGGATGGGAGGTGACTTCCATGTCCTTTACACGTCAGACTAGAAGCTGGATGTCCCCAACACAGTGCTTGTTAAAAGGAGATCTGATCTATCTATCTATCTATCTATCTATCTATCTATCTATCTATCTATCTATCCATCCATCTATCCAATCATCTATCCAATCCATCCATCCATCCATCCATCCATCCATCCATCCATCCATCCATCCATCCATCCATCCATCATCTATCTATCATATATCTATCATCTATCTATCATCTATCCATCTATCCATCTATCCATCTATCCATCTATCTATCTATCTATCATCTATCTATATCATCTGTCTGTCTGTCTGTCTGTCTGTCTATCCGTCCATCGGTCCATCCATCTGTCTAATCTACCTACCTACCCACCCACCCACCCATCTCCTCTCTCTCTTCTTTACAAATCGTGAGTGTTGCTTCCCCCTTTCCAGCTTGGATGCTTCTTCTTTCTTTTTCTTGTCTGATTGCTGCGGCAACTTCGAGGACCATCTCGAGTAACAGTGGCGAGACTGGGCACCTTGTCTTGGCCTGACCTGAGAGAAAACGCTTTCAGCGTGTCAGCTGTGGGCTTGTCACTTCTTGCCTTTCTCAAGGTGATGTAAGTTCCTTTACACCCACTTCGTTGAGAGTTTTACCATAAATAGGTATTGAATTTTGTCAAATACTTTTCCTGCAGCTATCGAGATGACCCCGATTTTACCCCTGGTTTTGCTGATGTGAGGAATCGTGATACCGAGTGGGTGCTGAGCTGCCCTCACATCCCTGGTCTCTCTCCCACGCAATCGCGTGTACAATCCTTTCAAGGTAGTGTCGAATTCGGTTTGCTAGCTATTTTTTTTTGAGAATTTTAGCAAGAAACAGGTGACCAGACCTATTTTAGATTGTTTATAGATTTTTAAAAACATAAAATCCTGAAATTAAGTCGGGTTTATAGTCTCGATGACTATTTCCTGTGAATATACATAATTAAATAAAATATATTATAATGGTTAGGGAGTCAATTTAAAAATAACAAGCCTTTTGTGTAAAGAAGAATGAGTATAAGAAGTTCCAGGCCATTTGCCAAGATATGTAAAAATGCGAGAGCAAATCAATGAAACCGACGGGGACGTCTGTGTAGGACACTGGAGTTACTGTCTCAGTGCACTCAGGAAAGTAGGAATGTGCACAGAGCTAACGAAGGACGCAGGGCTCTCGGTGATCCTTCAACGCCTCTGGCCTGGCGATGGTGACGTTCTGCCCACTGGGCACTGCTGGGTTTCAAGAATCTGGCACTTCTTCCACCGTGGATCAGACGGATGGATTTTATGATACCGTTCTATCTGTCACGTACACTGCTACACCGCAGTGGCAGTCATTATGCTAAAAACCAACAGAAACTGAGCTACGATTTATATCTTAGTGATCTGCCTTCCGGTCAAAGCCATTTTGTTTCAATTAAAAAAAATATGGCTAATGAGAAAACTCGAGCTCGTGTGAACAGAGGAAGAAAATACTTCTATGCTTGCAACATGCCGGATGATAAAATAGCTCGTATTTTTTCCTAGGTGGTTTGCATGGAGACAAATTCTGGTTTCTATCGTGGGTCAGTATTTTCTCATCTCCCCACAATTCCGGGCTCTGGGGCAGCGGCGTGGGGAGCTGTGAGGTGTCACGCTGAGTCGGCACAATCCTAATTGTGGGTGTGTTCCATATCTTTGCTTTCTGTGGATTCCACTTTTCTTGTTCTCCTGGTCTAAAAGGCCAGATTAATAATAGAAAAAAACACATGTGAGGATAAAAGTTTAGAATTGACTTCAGGGCAGAGCTAGCCTGAAACAGCAAATACCTGGGAATAAGTTGCTAAAAATATAATTTGTAATTAAGTCAGTACCTCTTTAAACTGACTTATTTGACTTTATCTGAAGCTGTATTCTAATGAATTTAATAGGGAGTCACAAAAAATTAATCAAGGAGATGTGGAATCTAGTTTTTTCTTTTTTCCCCCAAATACTATTCTATTTCAATTTTAGACTCAACTTACATCAAACAATTCCTTGTTTTGGCAATATTTTATCCGAGCATGCATGAGAAAACCATCCTGAGAATTTATTTCACTTGCATCGTCCCGTGTATGTGAGGGCTTCCCACGTTACAGGCCCGGGACGTGTGACGAATCTGTGAGTTCCCACCTTTGCCGCAGCACACAGCGTTCTGCGGCTTGTGCGGTACAGGACTGGGGTTAGGGGACCACCTGGGGCCTGACAACAGTGAAGGGCTGAAGTCAGACGGAGGGAATGAGAGGGAACACATCCACAGTGTCGTTGAGTGATGCTTGAGATTCTAATGAAATTCCTTTGTACCAAAGACACTCACGCAGCAGACGGGGCCTGTCGAATAATTTATAATGACCGTAGGATGACAGAACGTTTGCTGGCACAGACCACGGGGCAGACAAACCAGAGTCTTCCTCTCACGTCCCCAGAGCTGCTGGCGGCCGTTTTTCCTTCGGTGTCAGGGTCTGCGTTGACGGTGACATTATATTAGACACCAGCTTGTAAATAGAACTCCACGGAGCAGATTTTCTGCTTCTGTTGTTGGCGGCGCAATTTCTAATGTTCTTCTTTTGATTTTTCAAGAATGCGACGGATGCGTCCGCATCTGTGCAGATGGGATTTCTGCTGCTGAACAGCTGAGTCTCTGCCAACTTGCTTAGAGCTGCTCAGACTTCCTGTCTTGCTTGGAATTCATGCATTCATTCAGTCATTCAAGTGTTGTCACTATATCAAGAGGATAGACTGGTTACTGCTTAGCGCTACTCCACGTCTTTCCTCCCTTTCTCCCGTTCTATCTTTCATGTCTGTGAGAAACACCCCCGGCACCAGCCAGCCCTTCACCTCCGTGTCTGTTGACTTGGCCGGTCGTGTCAGAGCTTCAGTTGACGTGAGCTTAAAGGAGTGATTCCTCCTGTAAGAAGTCATTCTGTCAGAGGGAGAGGATGTCAAGGACATTCCAGAAGGGCACGAGACCTCTCTTCCTTTTCCTTTGTGATCAATTTATAATTTTTGACACAGAAGTATGCCTGATGAAATCATGAGCTGAAATTTCTAGGTGAACTATGAGTAGGCCAATTTAAAATGTGATGGGCAGTTAAACTGATTCAGAACTAGAGAATTCTTTTATGGATAAATACATGTGGCTCAATGGGACCTGACTGCACTTTGGAGGTAATTTTAGAAAATGCGGACGGGAGAAATGAACATAAAGAAGGAAATGGTTGACACTGGCGGGTGTAATGGACGATTATTGGTTCAAATGGAGAACTCTGAAAAGTTAGACGTGAAATTATAGAAATGCCGTGTGGCCACGAGTCATTTTCCTCAATAACTGGATGTTTGCTCACAACACGAACTGTGTCACCCCGTACCCCACACGCTTCCGCCCCCCGTGACACGCTGGGCTCCCAGCTACCACACGCCGTGCCTGCTGTTGGCGGAGGCCTGCGATGGACAGTGCATGGGAGGGGAGGGTCACCTGTTCTTCTCGGACATGTCAACAAACAGCACCTTGGAGGACGGAAGGGAAACCACTCCCGGAAACCATTAGTTGTTTAAGAAATCAATGACCCTCCGTGATGTGACTCTCTACTGACAACGGGCTGCTTCAGGCTTTGCTAGGGGGTGGCCTGAGACCCCAAGAGCTCCTGCTCGCAGTGAGAAGCTCTACCCAGAAGCGAACGGACAATCGGGCCGGGCCTTTTGTGACTAACACTAAGGCATGTCATTGTCTCTGGCAGTCACTTTCAAACTTTTTTAAGCACAGCCGACGCAAGAAAGTACATCTTATGTCACTGCCCAGTTAGCATACCCGCCCCCAAAAACTTTCGTGAAGCGACACTTACTGTTACTGTCTGTGCTGTATTCTGATAACTTGTTGTTCTCTTTTATATTATTAAGTGCCCTTATACGCCACTGGATTAATTGCATGACCCTCTGCTGCTAAGAAAACCAGCGTGGCAGCTTCGGAGGTCACGTGTGTGGTCGTTCATGAGACGGTGGGAGCTGTCCCCTGGGGGGCCGGCTGCGCCGGGCCGCATGGTTTAACCAAGCAGGATTTCTTTAGATTTTAATGCGCTTACTATTTAAACTCAGAATGTTTATCCTTTAACATCTGGGCGGATTTTCGGGACAGCACTTCCTAAATCGATTAAATGAAGTGTCACTTTCCTGTTTAGAACATATATTTGTGCATAGAGTACAGCATATGTTTAAAATGTTTTCAAAATATTTATGGCTAATTACTTATATAGTTCTTAAAACTAAAGGCGTATATGACCAATGCAGGAACTAAAATGCAAAAAAGTATATAAATAAAACCCCACAACCAAGAGATAACCATGGTAACATTTTTATATGTCTTTTGTTTTTTTTTACGTTTTCCTTAAACACAGGTGCATCTGAAAACACGTACATGGCATGGACCATGCGTGCAGCTGGGCCTCCCTCCCAAATGTCATACCGTGAACATCTGTGCATCTTATCCAAAGCAATTTAAAAATATTCTGTAGGATGGAAGTGATTATAAAATGGTATCATTCATTAATGATTTCTCTGTTGTGGGACACTGAGATTTTCCCAGTTTGCCATTGCCTTTTATTTTTGTTCCTAACTTTTTGCCATGAAAATCTCAGCATTCACTTGATTTAGGCATTCGACTGCAGTTGTCTTTTCTGTAGGTATTTTCTCCTTTGCTTTTATGCTTACGAATTACTTCCTAATCCAGGGAAGAAATATTTAATTTAGTAAGGATAAACCCAACGTTGCATTATTGTTTGGGAGTGGATTAAAACGAAATCACGCTGAGGAAACATCCTTCCATTCACTTAATAAAACGGCGCTGCGTGGTGAATATCACTGAATGGGTTTTTAGCATCTAGGTGCTAATACCTGGTTTATAGTAGAGGTTCGATATATAATGTTTGAATGAATCAACAATCACAGAATTAAAAAATATTTTCTACATCTAACTTTAAAAGTAATAATTTTGATGGGTTTTGAGTTGCTAAAAATGTTATTTAAAAAAAATTAAATTTAGAAGGATTACAAGGATTTATAGAGATGAACCAAGTCAGAAGAGATCTTTGAAATCTTGCTGCCCCTGGGTAAATATGAACAACCTGATGACTATTCTTCCTGATTTTTTTCTATGAACTGAGAATTATTCATTTAACTGCACAAAAATATATGCACGTAGACCTTTACTGTTGTACTATTGTATTATAAAAACAACAACAACATCATCAAAGAACAACGGAGAATTATCTAGAATAGTTACTGTATAAACCTACAAAACAATCCCAAAATAAATTAAGACTAGCCAGATAAACAGACATGGAAAGATTCACACAATATATCACTACACGAAAAAAAAAAAGAGGAAGACAGCTCTTTAACAAAGTGATCTACTGTTCATGATAATAAAGAGATTTTCCCCGTTTTAAACCATGAGTGCATTTCTGAGATAACCACCTACTTGAAAGTGTTACATAAGCAAATCTTTCAAAATACAGGTAAATTTACGTTGTTGGTATTTTAGCACTTTCCACTGATAATTCTTCAGTGAGCCAGGCTTTTGGTTTTGGGCAGCCTGGCTTTGCCCGTTACACTCGCTTCACGAAATGCAGTAAGTAACTGGACCATCTCACCGAGCACTGATATTATCTGCATCTTCCAAGTCTAAATGAATTTTTAATGATGAAAGATAACATCAGCCAGCCCTGTGATCTCTTTTGTACAGTTGATCTGTATTTGACTTAAAATATAAAGAAGTTTGTTCAAAGTGTCTACATCCTTATTTATTCTAAGTTTCCTTGACTAGCAGTGATATATTAAAGTATGTGACTATAATTGTTTGTCAATTCCTCCTTAAATTTTTAAAACAGCTTTGGTTTTATGGGACGTTTTAAAGCACAAGTATGATTGAGTGTTTCTCAAATGTGTACCATGAGCTAAATAAAGAAATTCACTCTGCTGTGTTTGATTTATGGCAGGCCATTATGTAAAATGAGAATGGCATATACGAGAGCTGCCTTATTTTTGGGTCCATAAAAATGAAGGAGTAATGCAACTTTGTTTATACTTCTTCACGGTTAGGGCTCTGAAAGTCTCAGATAGTAACATATTAACACGTGAGGGTTCCTTTTCTCATTCAGAGAACGGATCACAGTTATACTTGCTGTGATCTGGGCCTCACCGTAGTCAGCTATCCGTCTTTCAAAAGCAGACATCCCTTGCTTAGTCCTATTTCCTTTCTGCCTTGATTGCATTTCCCTTTCTTATCTATTCAAATGTAGAACTAGATTTTTCTTTATACTAATATAGCAAAACAATCCCTAAATAAGATTCCAGCTTCTAGTCTACAGATAAAAGAAGTAGGATTATTTATGTTGTAGACTGGCTTCCTAATTTCTCCCTCTTCTAAGATGAGCTTTGCTAACTGATCTCCACTTCACCCCATCCGCTGATGCCAGGTGTTCTGGGCGCGTGCGCGCGCTGCCTGGTTTTACCTGAGCCATTCTTCAGGTAGCCATTCGCGTCGACAGTCGTGTACATGATGTAAGGTCCGGGCTGATTCACCCCAAAGGGCTGCAAGAAAAGGGGAACAGTGAAGCTCGCATCATCTGAAGTTTTAGGCAAATCTATTACAAGTCAAGTAAAACCATCTTACAGAAAAGTCTTATGTAGATGGCAGTCACGTAGAGAGAATTTCCATAAATACATAAACTGGTAGAAAATTCTTAATACTGTAAATGCTTTGGTAGTTGCATTTCTACGGTATTAATTTTGTGGGGGCAGCTCCATTCTCGGTGGGTTCGGTCTTCTGCAGAGGGGGCTCGCTCAGTGTGACCAGCCCTGCCAACCCGGGCGTTGGCTAAAGACAAGCCTTAGCAGTGGTTTATGCTGAGGCTGCCTGCGGCTGTGCCCTTGGTTTGGGCTAACGAGAGGTGGACCGCATCTTACAAGGAAAACCGCGAGTCAGACGTCCTGAGGGGGGCTTGGAAAGCTTGGCCGTATTCCTGGGGATCCAGAAGGCCACACTCGTGCAACCCTGGTTTCAGGCAAAAGACCCGGGTCGGCCCTACTCCCTCACTTAAGGAAACCTTTCTTTGGTCATCGCTCTCAAGTCTAGGCCGTTCTCAGTCCAGGGGTGCTGGCTCGTGCACACCACAACCCTTCCCGGGGGGCCACGGTGGGGACACACGGGCGTCTGGAGGCCTGGCCCCTCGGCCTCCGTGGGCCACCTCTGCGGGCCCACCCCAGCTTCGCAGACCGGTTTCTCCTGCGAACCCCGCTGTCCTCGACGCCAGAGGCGCCGCTCAGGTGGGGTCTGGAGGAGCCCTCGGCACGCTCACCCCGGGGTCGACGTCCCTGTCCACCTGCCTCACTACGGCGAAGGTTCCCGACCACACGTAGGATGTGGGCCTGCAGCGCTTTACCGGGGCTGGACCAGTACGAGACCAGTCCCACTGCTTAACAGCTCTGTGACTTCAGAGAATTTAGTTTCTCTGAGCCTCAGTTTCCTCATCTTCACGTGGGGGAGAATTCCTTACAAAACGGGTTACTGTGAGCAGGACGGACACACACACACACACACACACACACACACACACACACACACACATACACTCACACTCCAACACGATGGAATAGTCTTAGTCTAATGTGCAGGAATTGCCAATTTCCAAAACTAAGCCTAATTATTTTCACGTTTGGTTTCTCACTGAAACATTTCATTAGAGGGCAAATCGGTCAGTATGAAGACTCATCCCAACAAATCGGTCTCCTGTCAGCTTCGCCCTGTGCTACGTGCCAGCGACACGAAGATGACATGATTCTCGACCGCAAGGCATCACGGTGCACTGGGGCGAGGCTCAGAGACACACAGGTGAGTGTGGTCCAGCGCTGCTTGTGCGCAGACGGCAGCAATATGCGCGCCGATAATGGGGGGGCTGGCATCTTCCCAAGGACATCGGAAGATGCGTCATAGAGGAAATAAAATCTGAGATGAGAAGTTTTTAGAAATGGTCCTTTATTGCCAGTAAACTTTTCTTAAGCCCTGAAGGATGCTTTTTAAGTCACTTCTGAAGACTAACGACGATTTGGTTGGAACCTACGACCACTATTTTGTGTGTATCCCCCTATGATGCAGAGAATTTTCTCAGAAATATTTACAGCTGAGCTAAGTTTACTTACCGTAATCTTGCGAGGGCAGTCATTAGAAC
The DNA here is from genome assembly GCA_004027375.1 of Macroglossus sobrinus. NCBI lineage: Eukaryota > Metazoa > Chordata > Mammalia > Chiroptera > Pteropodidae > Macroglossus > Macroglossus sobrinus. The sequence continues at coordinate 19,232 of PVKZ01003815.1, forward strand.
AGAGACCACTGAGAACTGTGGAAAAATAAAGAAAAGGCTATTATTACCGACACAGTGTAAGCTAATATTTAAAGTAAGCTTTAATTGTTTCTGAAATCTATTAATATGCTCTACTGGTTCATGAGCACAAGCAGAAACCAATTCAGTTTCTTCATATTGGAGTAAATGAAATTTCTATTGTTCACTTATTTTATACCAATATTTCAAAAGACTTTACTGAGCAGTCGAGATGCTGCCATTTTGTGAAATATATAAATGAGATGATTAATTACGGTTTAATCAAGCTACACCTACTGTTGGTTTCATTTTCCAATCGGTTAGCTAAATTCCAAGGATGATTTAGAGCCTGACAAAAGTGCCAAGTGCAAACCAGTTAAAATGTACACAGAGCAAAACAAATAGAACATTTCGTGTTTTCTATCTCGAACTAGACTTTTTCCCATTTATCTAGTCTAAGTTTCTGGGTCAAAGATTTCAGGCCTGCTTAATAACTATTGTAGAGAACATAACTATACAATAATTGATGGGTCTACAACAGAGATGCAAACATCATTTAAGGACACAATTATTCTACAATCACCAAGAAAGAAAAGGTTAGAATTTCTGAACAGTCTATGGGTAACAAGGTTTGAGACAGAACTATACTAGTGCCACAAAGCAGACATTCTGTGATGTTAATCATTCTACACATTATAAATTAAAGAAAGCTGACAATTTTGCTCAGCATGCATGAATCATTTCAATAATTGCTATGAATATAACGGTTCACATGTATCCATGGAAAGATCAGTTTTTGTATTTACTTATATGAGTATAAAATGACAACTGTCCTGATCGACATGTACGAGGCAGGGTCCACAGAGCACGAAGGCACCAGGAAGTGAGCGTGGCATCTTTCGTCACACAGGACACGTGTTCGTTCGCACATAAATAGTGACATGGATGTTTCACACTTGCAGAAAATGTCTCCAACGTTGAATTTCTGACCTCAGTGTAGCGACTGATTCCCTTTTATTTTCAGGGTTTTTTCATTCCCCTTCCCTCGCCTCTAGGCAGACGGTGGGATTTCTTTTCTACTTACACTGAAATGGTTTTCGTAAACTTTTATACTATACGCACCATTGTTTTGCTGAAGAGTGATTATTTGGTCACAAGTGTGTGTGTGCTAGCAGGTAAACCGCATCATTTTATCATTTTCTCAGGGCCTGACTCAACATAGCTCCTCGATAAATACTTGTGGAAGCAGAGAAAAGATGGATTATTCAGGAAACGGTACTGGATAATTGGCTCCTTGGAGGAAAGTGAAATTAGACTTTAATTCGTAACAGGAAAATTACATTTGGCAACGACCCAGATAATATAAAGAGCTCTTATACTTCGGTAATAAAAAGACAATCGATTAAAACATGGGCAAGAGATGGGAATAGGCATTTCTCCTACGAGGACACGGGGACAGACAAGCTCTGGAAACGACGAGTGATGGGGAAATTCAGACCAGAATGGCGACGAAATGCACATGGCCGTGACACCCGAGGGGAGGGGGCAACCGCCACGAACGCCCTTCGCGGATAATCGGTCCAGCCAAACGCGGTCTAGCGCACGATGGGGGAGCGTTCATTTAAAATGTTTCCTTAACACGGGACGGCCTCCCGTCACACCCTACGGCGTGGATGTCCCTGAGGGGACGATGCTGAAAGAAGCCAGTCACAAAGATAAGCACACAGGTTCCACCTGTGTGACGTGGCCAACCTGGTCACACAGAAAGCCGAGTGGCGGTGACCAGGGGAAAGTTCACAGAAACGGCGTGATTTCTGGGTTTTATTGCCCAAGTTTTGGGCATGTAGAGTGAAACTACCTCCAGAAAGGTTACCCAGCATCTTCTCAGCAAACAGTCTTTCCCCGGTGTGCCGAGGGCCTCACTGAACGTGGATTTGCTTTCGCCTGTGCTTTCTTAACCCTGCCGCAAGGCTGAGCCAGGCCCGCCAGCCCGCTTTCCCCAGAAGGGGCCGAAGCTCGGGCTAGTCCATTATTCAAGGTCAAAAGCAAATGGAATTCTTTCGAAAAACCCATGGGGCCACTGGATATTCACTCATTTAAAAAACACATTCTCCTACTTTTATGGAAGATGGGAAAGCAATGAACCGTTGGATTATTTTATTTTCGGTACTAGACAATTTACTCAAAATGACATAATAGCCCCTTCCATTCTGTGTATAGCACGCTGACAACTGGTTCGTGTCCTGTATCTGTTTTCGTTTTTTATGCGACTTCCGCTGTCACATCTAGTTTCATACAGTAGTCGCGGGATCGGCATGGGGAGATTGAAATGCGTGGCACATACGTGTGTCGTACGCGTCACTCAGATCACACACCCATGTCTTTTAGGAGGGGATGTCTACACAGCACAAGTGGAGTGTGCTCTTCCTTGCACTTGGTATTCTGCTTGACGAGGCTGTTTAATGGGGTTCAGGGCTCCTGCTAGAAAGAAAAGCTGACCTGTGCTTGGCCTCAGATTATGGCTTCACCCGCAGAGCCGCACGACTGTCCCCAGTGACAGGCCCACGGTCACGGCGGCAGGTGAGGCAGACAGACCACGAGCCTTCGGGGCCTACGAGTGATGTGCATTCTATATATTGCAGAACAGAGTCGTTAGCAGCTAATTTTAGCAATTACACTGCTTTTCTCAAGGAAGACCGTGGAAAAGTGAAATTTTACTTTTAGATCTGTCTTTGTCGCCGAATCCCTCTGTGACCCACCCTTTAGACTTCCCATCACAAAAGGGAGACGCTTCTCCCCTCTTCCCCTCTTGGCTCAATACAGTAAATGCCTGGGAAGCATGAGCTGTCTTCACACGCACAGCTGTAGAAGGGACACTTTCATGCCCCTTTCGTATTGCTCAGCATATTAATGTGACAGGGTCGTTGGTACGGTTCGAACACAGCTTGTTAAAATCAGACATAACGTCCTCAGAAGGGAGGGCCTGAACGAGGCGCCGCTGAGAAGGTGTGGGGCGCACGTCTCATAACCGTGTCAGTCGTCGTCCTCTGTCGCTGGTGGTTTTGTGACAGCTCTGTGCGTGGGACATCAGTCACACTAACCCTACGGGCCGTGAGCGTCCACCAGGGACACAGCACCGACACCGGCTGCCACCGCGAGCCAGCTCCTTCGAGGCCGCCTGTCCCCGCAGTGCAGGCAGGGGCAAGGAGCCGGGCGGGGGCTGAGTGAGCCGGGGCGGAGGGCGGCACCGGCGGGGCCCAGCGCCTGTGCCACAGGTGTGCGGAGATCTTTAACATAAGGGGGTGGATGATGTAACTTCCAAAGTGTACAGACAGACTGAGCCAAGCTGTGACTCCTAACGGTGTCTGCTGCCATCAGGCAGGCTCGGGGGCTTCACACCGGCTGGCTTCACAATGGCCAGCACAGAGGGACGCGGGGTGCTGGGCTGGGCTACCGCAGGATGCCCGGGGACCGGGGACCAGGCGCAGAGCGGGCTCTGAGCTCAGCACATGAGCGGGGCCTTGGTTCCTGGAGATTCTCTGCCGTCTCTCTCCTTACACGATACGTTAGGGGCCCACTCCTTGTAATAAAAGTTGGACATTCCCATGCATTCTCATTTAAACATTTCACATGGAGGTACTACCGGATAAGACACGCCGTGCAGACACGCGGCAGAGGCCCTGCTCCGCCACGACTGTCGTTTTAAACGCGTCACGGACTCTGCGGTCTGCATCCCCGGGTTTAAGCATTGGTGCCCATCGCTGGCTGCTTTCGGCGTGCTCGAGACGCCAGGGGCCGGCGAGGAAGCCGAGAACGCTCACAGCTCACGGGAGCTGTCGGTGGCAGAGTTAAAAAATCCTGTCCCAGGCTTTCCAAGTGTTTTACAAACAGGCCGCCTTTTTGTGATCGGAAACAAAACAAATTCCAAACTAAAACTTGACCGACAAAAAAGGGAACAATGCTTTCAAGTGCTCTCGCATGAATGGAAGAGGAAAAGGATAGGCTCTTACGGCATTTTCACAAATGTCAGCCTGGAATGATCACTGTAGACTCCACGGAGTCAGACTCATGAGCAAGGGAGAAGTACGGGAGCCTGTGAAATCAGTGCAATGAAGTAATTTCTCCAGGACGTTCGACTAAAAGCGGCTTCTGCAGTGACATTAGAATGAAAGCTGCATCCTTTGTGCATTAGTCAGGAAAAAGCCTTGCCACGAAGCGCCCCGAGGCGGAGAGCATCATCGCTGGGATGGCCGGACCCCCTGCCCAGACGTGGGCGGCGATGCCTTTGACGTGCAAGCACGTGGTTAGACGTGAAGCGAGCATTTTCTTAAGCAGCTTTCATTCAGACTCTGGGCAGGAGCGAAACACGTGCCAAGCCATCCTGGGACAGGGAGATTCATCGCAGGGGGTGGGGGGCTCTGCCGTGACTCCAGCCCTCTCCCATCCGCGCTTTGTCACCAAGGTTCTCAAGGCCAGGGCTGGGGGTGTCCGGTTTGTAAGTCTCTCTCCTTGTGTCTCATCTCAAGCGTCACTGTTTTCCTAATAACCAGCTGATCTTGGCTGAGCCGGATTCAGATTTTGGGAAGGATTTTTAACCGTTTCATAAAAGTTTGTAAATTATTAGTATTTGTTTACAGAATTCCATAAAGAGCTATTATAGTGTTTCGTAATGCTCCTTCAAGTGAACAGTTCTAAAAAGTAATGAATACTCCCAGACTTTTAATACCAAACTAGTTTCATGAAGATTAAGGACATAAAAGAACGTGGGCTATTCACAGAGTTAAATGAAAAGCTGTAATTAAAGACTGAGTGAGCCGTGTGGATTATTGGTTATTAGATTAGTTTAAAACATGACTAATGGGTTGTACAATTCACAGGTTTTTTTTTTTTTTTAAATGATGACACTCAGGATCTTAACGTTTCATGTTAGAACTGAGTTCCAGCCCACACGCTTGTAAAGACATCGAAAGTATAAAACCTTGTGATTCCAACTTTGTGGTTCAGTTTACACACAGCCCAAACCCAAAATAGCAATACGCATGCGTCAATACCGTGACACCAAACTGATGTGCAGGTTGGAAGAGGGACAGATAGACAAGACGGAGCTGTAAAGGGCAGTGCGGGGTCAATCGCTTCAGCAGCATTAAAGATGGGACTTCCTGCCTTGGAGTGTGGGCGACCATCCACATTCATTCTCTGAAAATGGCTTTCGTCTCTCTTTAAGACACGTGAACACAAAGCAAACGCCATAATCAAACATCATGTGTGAAATAAAGGCCGCCTCCCAGCTCTCCTTGTCATCGAGACGCTATTTTATACTCTATATAGAGACCTTTCGTGTCTGTTCTTGATTGTCTACCTTTCGGTCATTTTTTTTTAGTTAAAAAAATTCACTGTAAAAAAAATCTTTGTAAAAAGCTTCGATACGGACACATAAATAAGAGGTGAGGCCCTTGTAAGCACCTGTGATCCTGTTCATGCATGAGCAGACGTACTCGGTATGAGATGTGGCAGGTACGGGTTTCCCACACACATAATTTCTGTGACGTGAGCAGTGAGATCATCGAGGATAAGCTGGGCCCCCTGTAGTGGCCGTTCCCTCCCTTCCGGGCAGCGCAGCTCTGCTCGGACCAGGGCTGACGACCCTCCCAGGCTGAGGCCACGGGAGTGGGCCCGCCGGGGGCTCCTGCAGCGTCCCTCTCAGTGACCCGCAGAGGGCCATCGCGTCTGCTGTTCTCCGAGGACCCCACAACCACCGCCCTGCTGGACTCCGTCTCCCCACTCTGGGGGGCTCCCGGCTCGCGGGCCCCTGCACGGGGCGGGACAGGAGGACAGTGGGAGCCGTCTGCTGTGCAGAACCGGGCGACACGGGGCTTTTGCCTCCTGTTATCTACCGATGCTGACTGTTTTTAGAAACAGAAGCAGCGAAAAGGCCTCAGACACATGAAGAAAAACCACAGCTCCGAAGGAAGAGCGAAGAGAGCAGTCGTGTGACAGGTGCCATCGGAGCAACACGCAGGGAAGGGGACATGGCACAGACGCCCATGCGCAAGAGGAAAACGGAACGAAGCTCATAAAACTCTCTGCTGGCGAAATCAGCGTTGCTAGAAGGGCCAGAGAAAGCTATTTTAAGACGTGCCCGTTCTCAGAAAATACATTAAGCTCTGTACGACTTTCTGGAAATAGCCTGAAGGGCTCCAGCAGAAGGAATCGGAATGAAGAAAATTAAGATGTGGCCTCTCAGTAAAACGGTGGCGATAACGCTGATAAAGGTGGTGAAGTTTTACTGATCATCGATACGATGGTTGGGAAGGGTTAATTAAGAGAGGGTTTGCGGATAACCATCTGGGAGTAAATGTCCACGTTATTTCAACACAACCGAGAAGCAGGAAGGAGGTAACCTTTCTAAGCGTCTCATCGTATCTGGAAAGTACAAGGTGGAAATACTGTCACCTTTCACAACACTGCCAGGGGGACACAGGTTCGCACGTGTTGGCTGGAGGTCTGCGGTAAGCACTGAGTTCGAATGCAGAACCTCCAAAGCGGCTCAGAAGAAAGAGATGAGAGCTGGGAAGAATGGATTAAGGCAGCCAGGGGACCTCCGATTCTGCAGGACGCGGGGCCCCCCGTCTTCACCAAGGGCTTGGGGAGTGTCATATGGGCCCCGGGGTCGTGAGAACAGGCAGAGGGTGGTTTGCTTTTTCCCTAGCCACATATAAAAGCTCAAGCACCCCAATTTCCTGAAGTGAAGAGAGCAATGTTTAGCACAGGCCAATCTGAGCATGACAGTAGCAGTCACTTTAGAGCGAAGTCAGCCCTGGACACTGGCCATGGCTCTGAAGGGTGACCGCACACGAGCAGCTGTGTGTGTGACTCAGGGCCAGCAGCTCAGAATCAACGCAGGGCGTGGAGGGGCGGCTCAGACAACCAGATGGTGACTTTCCCCAAACGATTGCTTCAAATTGGTGTCTCATTTCCCGTGACCTTCCTGCAAAGCATGTCATTGACATTTACGTTAATGTCTTTAACGCAAAGTTATCTTATTTTCTCAATCCGAGAGCTCCTGCCCAAGCCTGGGCACTCTGGCTGGGAGCTCCGTCGGGGACGCGTGAGACAGCGCCCGGGGCCCTGCTCCTCCGGTGGCCGTGCGCGTCCCAACGTGGTCCCCGGCCTCAGGGGACGGAGGGTTTCAAATGCACAGCTCAGAGAAGTATGAGAAGCCCCACGCACGTGTCACACACCACAGCTGTCAACAGCGTGTGGCCCGTCTCGCTCGTCACACCCCACCTCCCGCTTTCCCGGGTTAAAGGGAAACCTGGGACGTGCCACGTCAGTGTCACCGTGGACGCACCTTGCTATAGTGTTTACCCTCCCTGTGCAGGGCCACGGCGGGTGCAGAGGCGTGCTGCTCCCGCGGGGATAAACTGTGGTCTGCTTTAGGGATGTGAGCTGCACCAATGAGAGCAGCACTCCTTGGTTTGGCACGCGACAGACACTATCGAGGGCCTGTGTACAGGCCGGACACCGGGCCGGCGGGCCAGCATAACCGCGCAGGCGCATGGCAGCCTGACACAGAGTAAGGCCTCCAACAACGCAGTGGCAGGCGGCACAGGTGCGTGGCTCTCAGGGGAGGTGTGCTTCCCGCCGGGCGCGCGAGCAGAGGCTGGCCGAGGTGCTGCGTGGGGCGGGCGTGGGGCCAGCGTGGGCCAGGTGGCTTTCGAGGCCTTCCCCGTCTCTAAGATGCCCTGAGCTTTCTGTAATTCTTAAAAACACCAGTGAATAAATACCGAGGAAGCACTGAGGATCCTCAATCATACGTATGCGTTTTTCCATGTGGACAGTTTCCAAATGATCACTGTATTAATGAAAAAGAAAAGCGAGACTGGCCTCGGCCTCACGTCTTCTCTCGTGAGCGCTTTCGTCACTGTTCCCACTCGGGGTCAGGCTCTCTTTTCCCTGACAGGGACCCCGTGCCCTGGCTCCTTCTGTGTCACGGGATGGGCGGCCTGTGCCCCAGGAGAAGGCGTGGCCAGCCGGGCGTCCCAGGCCTCGCGGCAGCCGACAGCCACGTGCCAGGCAGAGACACGCGGTCGTCTGGCTTGACGCGCACAACACGGAGGGTTTCAGCGGGAAAGTGGCCTGAAGGCCTGAACAAAAGAACTGGCTATTGCCAGCGAGTTCTCAAAATGGGGGCAAAAAAGAAAGAAAAGAGAATTTGCTGAGTGCAGGGTGAACTTCATCTGCCCTAAATGTATACAAACGAGTCTCTGTCGCTTGAACTGTTTCTTCTAGGTGCCTCCCGCCCCGTCTGAGAGGACACGTGATCTGAGATGCCAGCTCCTGCTGAATCCCGCCCCTGGCCACTGGAGAGTGGCAGTAGTCATTGGCCGTATGGGACCTTAAATGTTCATTCGTAGGGGTGCACCCCAAACTCTCCCTCGCCAGCCCTGTTTCACTTACGTTAACTGAAGCGGGTTTTTCTAATCACACACATTTAGAGCGAGCTGAAGTTTTAAGGACTTGTCTCTTATCCAGGGGTTTAAGGCTGAAGGGAAATCAGATCAGGTACGGCTGGAGAGGGAGGAGCAAAACCGTCCCTCTCTGCAGGTGACACGACTGTCCCTGGAGGCACTCCCACGGAATCGGGAAAGAAGAAAACAGCGGGAAGTGACCGGTGGTCGAGCGGGGTTGCAGGACACGAGGCTGACACGCGAAAACCAACAGCGTTTCAAAACGTGGAGACGCAGTAACGTCTGTGAGCCTTTCTGGGGACACGACACGCTCGGGCAGACGCGGACAGCACGCACACGGGGCCTCCACGGTGACCGCGGGGCATGTGGAGGGGTGAACACAACGTGAGTGACGCCGGCTGGCCGAGTCCCCACGGGGGGAGGACTCTACAAGCAGGAGGAGAAGGAACCCGAGAGGCGCGGGGTCGGAACGGGAGCCACGGACGATTCGTGGTCTTGTCTTAGGCACGTCCGTGACTGCGGACGCGCGTGTTGGCGTGCTGTGTGCACGCGAGGCCACGGCGGTGTCCTCTAGCTGTCACTGGGGAGAACCTGGGAGAAGCGACGACCGGGCAGCGAGCAGCGCACCCAGCCCCGGGGCGCGGTGTGCAGACGCCGCCCTGACGGCAGGGCCCGGGCCCCTCGGGGAAGGGTGCGAGTCCAGACTCAGGGCGCGGGACGCGCCACGCGCAGCGGAGACGGCCCGCGACGCCCGCGAGCCTGAGGGAGCCGCTTCCGCCGCCCCGGTCGGCGACAGTCTGAACGTCGGAAGAAGTGATTTTGTTTACGGAATAAAGTACGAACACACGGATCCACACGAGACATCTTTCTCCGAGCATGATGCTGGGACCGGGCCCGTCCCTGCTGACCACGACGCAGGAAGGATGTGTGGATGGCCCGGGGGGCGCGGGGAGGGGGTTTAAGGGAGACCAGGCGGTCAAGGTCGCCACCGCGAGGACTGCACGACTAGAGCGTGCATCGGGGGATCAGGGCGGCGAGGCCCGTGTCCTTTAAAACGGACACGGAGGACATGGAAGGGAACTGTCCCAGGTGCGGAGGTGACACGCGCTGGGACTCCTACGCGGAATGCGTCGCTGCCAGTGCCGCTGGGGACGCGTGGCCGGCGTCCGCTACGGGCGGGCAGTGACGTCTCATCCCTGATGCGGAGGGTCGAACCGTGTCCATTTTCTTTGGGAGATGGGTGTGGACACGGAGAAAGAATACACACTGAAACGTTAACACTTCATAAACACACACGCGCGTCCAAAACTCACCGATGACTTTAACAAAATAAGCGTCTGCTTCGAAGTTGTTCTTCAGCGCGTGGATGGCGAAGTCGTTATTCGTGGAGCCTTTGCTCAGCACCACGATGTCCAAGATCCCCTGCGAACAGACAGACAGGCGGTGAGAACTGACGGCCAGACCGGCTGGAGAGAACGAACACGTTTGGCGTGTGCCCTGGCTAGGGGCGACCCTTATATCATCAACCCGTTGTTTAAAAAAAACACACTAAAAATGTACAAAACCTTGAATAATAAAACACGAATAAAAATCTCTGGAGAGAACAGCATTCTGGTATATTTCTTTCTGGTCATCTCTGGTTGATTTTTAAAGACCTATGATATGGACCTAACTAAATCACATCCCAAATCAGAAAAAGAGAGTCCTTTTTCTATCTGCCCTGGCTACCACTGCATCTTATTATTTTTTTTCCCCCTAAGAAAGGGGAAAGTTTGCTGATTTTATTGGAGGAAAAAAAAGGTGAAGGTCATTTCAATTTCCAGGCCACTTATTCTCGGAGGATAAGGTGGTTTGTATTTTTGCATACGTTAGCCACTTGTGATTTTTCTGTAAACTGATTACGTTTTGTTTCTTGAGAGTTACTGATGACATATCAGTTTGTATAAACCTTTTTTTATGTTAAGAATATTAATCATTCGATTCTTTCGTAGCAAATTTATTTCCCAGCTTTAAAAACAATTTTAAATTTTCGTCATTTAAATTTCATTTCTGATGGTTTTTATGCACAGAAATTAAAAATTGATTTGTAATCATTTCCTTTGTGATATTTTTGCCGATTACTTTATGCTGGAAAACTGCTAATAAAAAGTGAAATAATGTGAGATTTGGTAGCAAAGGGACACGAAAACCAAGACCCCGATAATTCTATAGCTGACAATCAGTCTCTTATACAAAAGCCACACGAAAAGCAGACAGGGTTGGAGAGACATTTAACGTTTTTAAATAAGCTATTTTGCAGGATGTACCGTGTCACACTAACGCTGGGATGTAAGGCATTTTCATCAGAAATTACTAGTTTTCTGAGTGGTAAAAAAAAGGCTTTTCGCATTAGAAAGGAAGAAACCAGGGCCCCGAGGGCCCTCCCCACGGTCGCCAGGCCCCGGAAGGCAGAGTCACGAGACTCTGCGGCCATAGGTGCCCCCGTGGCCCTGCGTGGGGCCGGGATCTGGCACTGCGGGCCGCGCCCCTGGCAGCCTCGCGAGCTCCCTGCAGCCAGCGCGGACGGACACGGGGGCGTTTTCACAGGGCCCCGCGCTGATGGACCAGCGGTGTCACTACGTTTGTCCCTTCCGCCCCGGAGCCCCCTGAAGGGCTCCCTATAATGGACTGCCCCGCTCTCCCGATCTCCTCTCCATGCTCAGGTCCCACGGGGGAGTGGGAAAGGGGGCCGAGGCGGACTGCGGAGAGAGCTCCCGACCCGCCGGCCGCCGCTGCACTCACGTCTTCGTAAATGTCGAAGAAGGCGGCGGCCACAGCGTCCCTGACCTGCTGCAGGTCGGCCAGCTCCCAGTAGACGCGCAGCATGCGGTGCGCCCGCTCGCAGCTTGCGTTGGTGCAGGGCACATTCTCCAGCAGGAAGGCCTGCTGGTTGCTGCAAGACAGGGGTGGGGGGGGGTTACCGGCGCGCCTGGCATGGCCCGTCACGTGACCTCGTCCGTGCTGTGCCCCCGCAGGGCCTGTCACGTGACCTCGTTCGTGCTGTCACGGGGCCTCGTCTGTGCTGGGCCCCGCAGGGCTCGCCATGTGACCTCGTCAGCGCTGGGCCCCGCAGGACCCATCACGTGACCTCATCTGTTCTGGGCCCCGCAGGGCCCGTCACGTGACCGCGTCCGTGCTGGGCCCCACAGGGCCGGCCACAGGGCCTCGTCAGCGCTGGGCCCCGCAGGACCCGCCATGTGACCTCGTCCGTGCTGGGCCCCGCAGGGCTTGCCACGGAGCCTCGTCCGTGCTGGGCCCCGCATGGTTCGTCCCGGGGCCTCGTCCGCGCTGTGCCCCGCAGGGCTTGCCACGGAGCCTCGTCCGTGCTGGGCCCCACGCTAGGAACCGCCACGCCCTAGGCCTTCAACGTTCTCACCGCGAGACAGGAAACGGTGATCACGCACGTGAAGGGTGTTGACTGACCCTGATGAGTGCGACACTGCGCTATTACACGCACAGTGCCCCACTGCGCACCTTCCACGTGCCACTGTTGCCCGTCCACCACGTGTCACGGAACTTGAAATACCAGATGCGTGAGACGTCCCCAGATATTTGGAAATGAAATGAAATGCCCCGAAACAATCTCTGAGTAGAAGGACTCAAAAGGGAAGTGACAAAGTACTCTGAACGGAACGAAAAGGAAGACACAGCGAGTCAGGGCTGGTGGTGTGTCACCGAGTTAGTATTTGGGGGGGATGTATAACGCCGAGCACTTTATTAAAAAAAAGAAAGGTCTTTATCGAGGCCCCCAGTTTCTTCCTTAGGAAGCTGGAAAGAGCAAATGAGATGTGACACAAGCGAAGAGAAGAAATAATAACACACAGGGAAGCAATGAAGTAGAAAACAGAAAGACAATAGAGAACATCAGTGAAACCAGAGCCGCTTCTTTGCAAAGATGAATTAAAAACGGAGAAACCTCGAGCCGGAAGGCCATTTAAAGACGTTACAAAGAAGGAGGAAAAATATCAGGAGAGGTGCATCAAGACAGATTTTACTGACACCAAATAATAAGGGAATATTGTGAAAAATTCTGTGCCGATGAGACGGACACCTTCCTTAGAAGTCACAAACTACCAAAGCTCGCTCAAGAACATGCACCTGAGATTGTACTTTTAAACCTTCCTAAAAAACCCCCCAAAACTCCAGGTCCAGACGGCTTCACCGATGAATTCTACCAAATATTTAGAGAAGAAATAATATTAATCCTACACGACCTTTTCAGAAAATCGACGAGGAAGACCTACAGGTCAATAACAAAAAGACAAATAATTAAATTGGAAAAAGGGCAAACTGTCCAACCAGACAATTACCCACAAATGGCCAACAGCTCAACGTGAGCCATCAAGAAACTGCAAAGCACACTGAGATCACAGTTCCGACCTACCATGTGGCTACGACAAAAGCACAGGTGACGACGAGTCCCAGTGAGGACGGGGGAAGGGGGGCCCTCGTACACAGCAGAAGGGGGAGGACAGTGGGGCAGCGGCTTTGGGAAACGGCCCGGAAAACAGTTCATCAAAGGGCTGCACAGACTTCCATCCCCGAGGACATTTATTTGTCTTCCATCCCGGAGGACATCCTAGCCCAGGCGTAGCTCAAGAAAGATAAAAACACGTCCATACAAGAACTTGTGTGTGAATGTTCATAGTGGTATTATTTATAAAAACCCCAAAGTAGAAACCCCAAACATCCATGAACCGATGAGTGAATGAAGTGCGCCGTGCCCGCACGGGGGGAGGCTGCTCAGCGACAAAGTGCCCACGACACAGAGCGCCGCACGGACGCACCCGACACGGTGCGCCCAGTGGAGCGGCTCGCCATGGGGCGCCGCGTGCTACGTCGCCACACTCCAGGACAGGAGGACGACCCCATGCAGAGAGCGCGCAGTTTCCTGGGGCTGGCCAGAGGGCGACGTGGCCAGGGTGCGGGGGCTTCCTCGCGGGGCGGTGCGAACGCTCCGTCATGCACTGTGGGGCCAGGTGCGCGCCACGGAGGGGAAAAGCCCGCAGACCGGGCCTGGCGCGTGAGCTGTATGCTGTGCGAGTGACGTCGCCACAAAGCTGCTCACACAGGGACGTCAGCCACCGCAGGCGACGCAAACCCGTTAACAAAAGCCACGGGCAATGCTCAAGGGACACGGAACGTAAAACGCACGATCGATCACCCGGCCCTTCTTCTCTGGAAGGGGCGACGTCTACACCCCTGGGGTGTGACCCCCCGAGGCTGGCTTGAACTCCTCCCCAGGGCTACTGAAGTCGGTGTTCCGCCCCCAGCACTCGAGCCCCTGACGGAGCCTGGGTCGCCCTGGGCTGGGAGCACATCCCGTGCATCCCTCCTGGTTCTCGTTGAGAGAGGACCCGACGTGTCATTTAACCTGGCGGTTCATTTTCTCCCTGGCTGCTCTCAGAGCCTGGGCGTCCACCCACTTCGGTCGTTTCTGTCCCCGGTGAGTTCTGCTCGTCTAGACTGTCACTGTCCTTAGCTCGCTCCCTCGCAATTCCCCGATGTCATCATCGGCCTGGCTCAGGGGCGGAAGCGAGCTTCCGCGGGGGGACACGTCTGTCCCTCTGCGTCAAGCCCAGAGAGGCAGGTCTACGCACGGAAGGAAAACGAATTCTGGAGGGACACAAATAAGCCCACGAGGAATTTTCTGAAAACATAAAAACAGTGAGCAAACTGCATCAGCACACTGATGCTGCCGGCTATGGGTCAATGCCAAATCCTCGGCTGATGCAGCATGCCAAAATAAAACATGCACTCTGAAAGACGAACCATTACTGAAACGTTTCTGTTACACCGATTCCTGACGAGCGACGTTCAGAGAAGTGATGCACCTGACACTCAGAACACGGCTCGCTGGCGCTCTGGGCGAAAGCGACCCTTGCTGTCCAGACGGTGTGGGACCCAGGGGGCGGCCAGCACGTGCTTCTTGAATGAGAGGAGGAAGCCGCCCCTGGTGTAGACCAAGGCCAAGGGGAAGGCAAGCGCACTAGGGTGCACACTGGAGGCTAAAGGTGCCTGTCAAACCGGCAGTTAGAAAGGACAGTTTTCACGTTGTGCCTTCACTCGAAGGCGCTCCTTATTCAACGGGCTAAGTGGGTGGCCTCTGCGTTTTCTTCCCGGGCATTATGAGACCTGTGTTTATCCCGTTGACCGAGATGCAGTGGCCATGTGGCTCGTGGGCTGGGTAGTGGCGTCATCAGGACGTTCGGACTCTGAGAGTGAGACACTCGTGGACGCACCACTTACGCGCTGCTCGTGCGGGGGGCACAGGGCCGGTGAGGACGCACACGAGGTCCCGTTCTGTCAGTCCCGGTGGCTGCACTGGGAGCTGGAGGAGAGGAAGGGGAGACAGCAGGTGACGCAGAGATGGGGAAACGAAGCGTGACTCTCGCGTTTCCGGCGACTGGCTGGGTGCGCCACGGCGCCACCCTGGGGCGTAAGGCATCCTAACAACGGGCGCAGGGGACAGGAGACACTTTTGGGGTTGGGTGCCATGGCAGGGCATCCAGGGAAGGCCCACCAGGCAGGCAAATCCCTGACACGGGGATTTAAAAGTCCTCGGCCTGTGAGTGGCAGTTCAAGCAGGCAAAGCAGAGGAAGCCCATGAGCGTGAGGACGAGGGGCCGAGTGTGGACAGTCCCTGCGATGGCCGGACAAGGCGGCACCCCCAGGGGAGACGCGTAGGAAGCCAGAGAGGACGCAGAGAACAGGAGAGTCTCAGGGGCGAGTCCATAGCACCAAAGGCGGGCGAGAACCTGGTGACCGCAAGACCGAGGGGAACCCACTGATCTGTCATCAGAAGCCACTGACTGTGGCCCAGCTCACAGGGCACATCCAGTATTTATATAACGACCGGGAGAAAAGGGTGCAACGGGCAGATTCTGACGGCCTAGGAGACGGGGGTCGCTGATGCACCCGGATCCCGTATCCAGCGGAGGAACTGAAGTGCGGGCGGTGCCGAGGGGGGAAGTCGGTGGGGAAAGCGTCAGCCTGATTCCGGGGAGGGCGACGCGACCTGGACCAGGGAGGGGGCGGAGGTGATGGACCAGCACGGGGCCGGGAAGCCGGCTCAGAGAGGAGAGCTGGGCGTCAAGACAGCTTGTGAATCTGAATGAAACAGCTGAAGGAAGAGATACAGGGAAAAGCCAATAGCGGAATATTCTGCCTCGTGGAGCATCCTCGGCTGACAGATAAAAGACCAAAACCCCTGCAAAACAACAGCCCAGAACTATGAAAAATATCTATCTTACAGTGATGGAGAGAAAAACTGTCATTCAACATTAGACATGAATATGGATTTTGAATATGTGACCGTTAGCTAGAGAGGACATCTTATGGGATTTATTTTTTTTTGAGTTATGCAGTCACTCCCAATAGAGGCAATTCTTACAGAGGAATTTCTGAAGTGTTTTATAGATTACTGAAGAAATGTCTACTCTCCCAGGTGAGTCTCCTGGGCAGCCGATTCATCTGTAGATGTTATTTTTAGATAAATGTCAGTCACATTCACTTACAGTTGGGGACGCCAGTGACATTCAGTCACGAAATACAAACTGTTCTGTCACCAGCTATATATTGTGTTTACACCGTATTTTAAAACCAGAGCTTGTATGAAAACAAAACAAAACCAAAACAAATCCGGCTTCTAAGAAATAGTCATTAGTTCATGAAAGGTAAGAAATCTTACGTACTGGATACCTGTGAGGCAAAAGAATCACATTTAAGTTTCAATTTTTATCTCCTCAGGAAAAGCGTGACAACATGCTGAGTTCAGATAATTATACACTTTAGGAAAAGGGCATTTTCCCATCAACGAAAACGCATCAGGAAAAGATTAAACCAGGGATGTATACACAATCACCTATTAAACCCTTTATTGAGCAGAGGACATAACATTTAGATAATTAACTCCAACGCTGAAAGAAAAAGCAGATCTAACGCAATTAGTGCTTCTGTCAAGCTGAAAACTTTTTCCTTCATGTCTTTCTTGGCCTTGAGTGACCCCAAGTGACCCAAATTAAGATCTAAGCTGATCGTCCACAGTTACTTCGTACCGTTACTTGAACGTGAGACAAAATTCTCAGTTCTTGGGATAATGATGGCTTTAAAGCTGTCAAGTAATGGCATGCCTGCGATAATGAAAATTTATGGAAAAGATCACTAATAAGCTGGGTAGGATGTTCTGGCCAACGATAAATCGTAGAAGCTGCAGAGATGGAGATTACAGTGGGTGAGACCACGAGCCCAACCCCCGTCCTGGGAGAACCGAGCTTGGAGTCTGTAAATGCCCCGGCTGGGATGCCCAGGGGTCCAAGGCGGGCGGCCCACGACACCGCTGCACGCCGCCGACCCCTCTACCTCTGCGGCTCCTGCAGAACGACAGCTCCGTGCCACTGTCACTCTCGGTCACTCTCGTATTCTGCCTGGTTCCTGGTCTTCACTTATTTGCACGGGGGTGGGGGTGAGGGGGAAGCAGTTTCTAAAACCCGCGAACGACAGCGTTGGAAAGGCTTGGCTAACATGGATGTCAGGCCTCAGAGCTGTTATTTTAACAGTTTCTCTTCGTGCTCATAAACCATTTGCTAAACCCCCCACATGTATTCTGCTGAGTTCAGTTGACTTTGGCTGTCTCCTTCCTGAACACTCAGAATGAATAATACATGGGTTTTCTTGGGATGCGAGGATCTCAGGCCTCCTTGATATCATATTTCTTCAACTGCTGTTTCTGTACGACGGAGGGCACCGTTTTCGAAATGCCAGTTATGGGACTAAGCAAAAATGCTAGCGAGAAAACACACCGGCAGAAGTGTTTATAAATTAGGGTGCATTCGTGAGCCTCTTATACAAGCACAGGTGCTCACGTTGCTAAGGTGACATCACGTACGCAGTGGAGTGGATCCTAAATAGTGTCCTAAATTCAACTAAATGTGTAATGCTTGGCTCACTGTTGTTCTTTACTCTAGATGTATAATAATCTGTTGTTCATTAGCATAATCTGTTGTTCATTAACTCTAGACGTAGAATAAAAAGGTTAGGGAGCTGCATTTCATGTGTATTCTTTTCCATGTTACAGTGTACATTACATGCGTAGGGATCCACACCTATTTTAACTTAGGGGTGATTTAATGGCTTTTTAAGAGTCCTTCTGTCACTTGTAGACTGATTTGAAAACCCGAATTGTATCCTGCCGTACACCAAAATGCAAAGAGATCGTCTCTGGGTGACGGGATTATGGATGATTTTAATGTACCGTTTTATTTGCGCTTTATAAATTTCTATACTTTGTTTGTTAGAAAAACATGAATTCTATTAACTCTGCAATGCCATATTTGTATTCTATTAAGTCGTGACAGTTTCTGCTACATATTAAAAAATGAATGACTCGTCTGAATCAGAACACGTCTGGTCACAAACCCCCGGTCAGCGACACCGGAGAGACTCTCTCCCCACCCCACCCCACCCCCCCGCCACGGAGGTGCTGCTCACACGACAAGACCGGCGAAGGAGAGAAGAAAGGGGACAAACAGCTGTTCAGTGAGAGCCCTACTTACCCTCCTTTTCAAATGAAGTGACTGTACACACAAGGGACAGTCAAGAGAACATACAGACTATTATGATGAGAGTATATTGGCGAATATAAGAGCCAGGTACCAAAAATTCAATACTCATCCCACATACCAATAAAATCATTAGAAAATTAATTTAAAAAATCTCATTCACAGTAACAATGAAATCTCTAAGTTATCAAGGAGTAATCTAATGACAGATGTGGAGGAGTTTTATGAAGATAATGACAAAACATTACCAAGGAATGTTTTTAAAACATCAACAAGTGTTATGGGCTGGACGATTCGACAACACAAATAAGGCGGCTGCTTCCCATAAATACAAAGTAATCAAATCCATCGAAGGCCCAGCAGAGATTTATTTTTGGTCAGATAAGGAAAATTAATTCAAAAATGTATGTGGATGAACAAAGGGACAAAAAGAATCAAGAGAATTCTAAAGAAAAAACATTAGAGAGGAAGGATTTTTTTCTCATTTATCAACGCTTATGTTAGAGCTACAATAATTAATACAACATGGAATTAGCATAGAGACTGACTAATGGGGTAAGACACTGGAACAGGAGGCACAGTGGGGAACAAAACAGACTACTCAATAAGGGAACAGTTTACTACCCAAGACAAAAAGATTATTAGATCCCTTTGATGCAATACACAAAAATAAGTGTGCGGTAGATTAAAAGACTGTATGTAAAAATGTTAAACTTTAATAATAAATTAGAGAAAAATATTTTTATTACCATAGGATATATCCGTATTACCGAAATGAGATCAAGAAAGCTTTTGCTGCATATAGAATAATCTGGATTCAGTCGATGGATACGTCTGTAATATTGAAATGAATATAATTTGCCTATTCCCTGTATTTCTTTGTCACGTGAGAAGAGCTGACTGCCATGATCGCACAGAACACATTCTAGAGTCTATATCCAGTCGAGTTACGCAGGCCATAAGTGACTCAAAATTGTTAAAACCGGCTTGCTAATTTTATTAGAAACATATATAATCCATGCCCTGTTATTTCCCAATTATAAATAGTGAATATCGAAATATACTTACAGTGAGCATAACACCTGTAAACGTAAAGAGCAAATCAGACAGAGCCATTTTAACACATCATTTTAAATGGTAATGACACATGCAATTGGACTTGGAAGCATGAATGTGAGTGTCCAGCCCGTGGAGGCTGAGATGATGCTGTCTGAGGCGGCGGCCACCAGGCCATGTGTGGCTAGTGAGCCGCAGAACTGGGGCCGCACCGAATTTGGACATGCTGTCAGTACGAACACATACAACGCACCAGTAACAAAACCGGTCTGAAGAACGTGTCATCTGAATTCCTTACGCTGTACGGAGAAGGCTGTGTGATATGCGTATTTATTATTTCAGATTTGGGTGGGAACTCGTGTTTCCAGTTCAAGCTCAGAACTGCCTATCATCAGTAAGATTTTTTTGAGGCAAACGGATCATTTTTAAAGGATATCACAAAATTATATATAATCAATAGGGCAAAAGAAGTTTGTTTCAACTTTATAGCAAACATTTATTCATATGTCTTCCTCTCCTTATTTCCTGAGACTCCTACTGTCTTTTTGGTTCCACCTAAATTTTAGGATTATTTGTCCTCATGTTGTGAAAAATGCCTGGTGTTTGATAGGGATCACGCAGAATCTGCAGATGGATATTTTAACAATATTAATTCTTCCCATCCGAGAGAATGGCGTACCCTTCCGTTTGCTTATGTCTTCCTCAATTTCCTTCAGCAATGTCTTACAGTTTTTAATGCTTGGGTCTTTTGCCTTATTGGTTACATTTATTCCTAGGTATTTTATTCTTATCGAGGCAATTATAAATGGGACTGTTTTCTTAATTTCTTTTTTGATAGTCTGTTATTAGTACACAGAAACATACCAGATTTTTGCATACTGATTCTGCATCTTGCAACTTTATTAAATTCATGTATTCCCTCAGTTTTTGGTGGACTCTTTAGGGCTTTCTATATATAGTTACCATACCATCTGCAAATAGTGGCTGTTTTACTTGTTCCAATATGGATACCCTGTATTTCTCTTTCTTGTGACTGCTGAGTCGAGGGTCTCTAACACCATGCTAAATGACAGTGGTGGGAGTGAGCTTCTTGTCACGTTAGTTGTGGGTTTGTCATACAGGAGGTATGTTCCTTCTACAGTCACGTTGCTGAGTTTTGATCATAGATAGATGCTGAATTTTTCTAATGCTTTTTCTGTGTCTAGTGAGATGATCTCAGGATTTTTATCCTGTTTGTGTGGCGTATCCTGCTGTGTGGTTTGCGGTTATTAAACCATCCTTGCATTGCTGGAATAAATCCCACATTTTATAATGTGTGATCCTTTAAATATTCTGCTGAAATTTGTTCTGCAAATATTTTTTCGAGGATTTCTGCGTCTATGTTCATATGGGATATTGGCCTGTACACATTTTTTTTGTAGTGTCTTTCTCTGGTTTTGGTATTAGGGTAATATTGGCCTTGAAAGAATGAATTTGAAAGCTTTCCCATATCTTCAATTTTGTGGACTAGTTTGAGAAGGACAGATATTAATTCTTTGAATATCTGGCGGAAGTCACCTGGGAAACTGTCTGAACTTTGGTTTTTGGTGATTAATTCAATTTTGTTTTTGGTAACAGGTCTATTCAGATTTTTGTTTCTCGCTGATGCAGTCTTAAAAAGATTTTAAGTTTTTAGGAATTTATCCATTTCTTCTAGGTTGTTGGTGTGTAACTGTTCAAAGTGCTCTACAATCTTTTCTATTTCTGTGGTATCACTTCTCCTTCATTTCTGATTTTATTTATTTGGGCTTGCTCTTTTTTTCTTGATGAGTGTGGCTAAAGGTTTATCTATTTTGTTTATCTTTTCAAAGATCCAGCTCTTAGTTTCACTGACCTTTTCTACTGTTTTTTTTTTTTTTTTTTTTAGTCTCTGTCGCATTTATTTCCGCTCTCATCTTTATTATTTCCTTTCTTCTACTCATGTTGGGCTTTGTTTGTTCTTTTTCTACTTCCTTGAGCAATGTGACGCCTCATTTATTTTCACCTCATTTAATCTTCACTACAGCTGAAGATTAGGGACGCTGGCCCCTCTCGTATTAGGGGTGAGGAGTCTCAGCAGGCTGCCCGAGGCCACACAGGTGCCAGGTGCCTGGCCCAAGCCCGCGGCCTACGCTCAGCTCCCCCCGTGGTCCTCGGTCCCCACACACAGCGGGGTCATTGACTCATCAAATACGCAGACCTTATAAAGAGCAAGTTTTGTTCAATGAAAAATACACTCTTTGCTTTATCCTAGACGTTCCCTTCTGTGCTTTAGCAAATAAACGTGTGACACAAAAACAGCAGGCGGCCCCAGCACTGGGGAGACGCTCAGGAACCACGTAAGAAGGAACCTGAGCTCGCCGCTGTCCTCCCGTGCGGGTGGCTGTGCCACGTCTAGGTGCCGTTCGGTTACAAAGAGACGCGGTGACGGCATCTGACAGCTACCTACTCCCCGCCTCGGCTCCGTACCTCCCAGAAGTGTTCCTCAGGACGGCCAGGGCGTCCGGGTAGCCGTCCATGTTGTAGTCCCCGATGCGAAGGGCGATGGGCACCGGGATGTCGGCTGGTCGCGGCTCGTGCTCGAGTGGCACGAAGCCCCAGCGCGTGTCCTTGCTACTGAAGTCCTGAAGGACGGGGACCCACTGCGGGCGAGAAGGAACACGTGACACTTTACAAAACGAGACCCTTCACCATCTGCAGAACGAGTGATCCATTGCGAGTCCTCCAGACAAGCATCATCTTAGGTGCTTTATCTCTAGAATCAGGGAGGGTATTACAATTGGCTTTGATAAACAGGTCACCAAGACACTGGGGAGAAAACAGTTCCTGTTAAAATTGATCATTAACTACCTTTCATTAAATTGGCAGATAGGGCCTTAGATGCTTTTCCAGAGAATCACAGAATGTTAGATGAAAATGATTATTGAGAATTACAGAGACTTGCCCGATTAAAAACTTGTTTTGTGAAAAAATAACCTCAAGTCAATATTGTAAAAATTAGAGCAAACTAATATTTGATACCAATGTCCTTTCAAGAAGACCAGTTTAGGAAGCAAGCTAGAACATGACACACTCCCCAGTTCTCCTGCTGTGCCTCTGACACATAACGGTGACGTCTGCCACTGTCCTCGGAGCCATGCAGCTCTGGGTCTCTCTGGACAATACCAGCCCCGACAAGCCCTGCCTGCCCGCGATGACGAGCCTGGTCACCAAAAGAGCTGGAAGTCATGTTTTTAATAAATCTTTATTTCTATATTAATTATAAGGAGTAGAGAGAATAGGCTGGTTTCAAAATAAGCTTTTGGGAATCTGTCTCTTCTGAATGCCCGAATTGTCCCTTCTAATAATCTAATGCAAACAACAAATCTAAAATTATAGATGTGCCCGTCAAGAGCTAACAGTATGGATGCTGGCACGTCACCTGGGGACAGCCAAGCAGAAGCAGGCACGGCTGGCTTGAAATGGCAGGAGGCCAAATCCATCTAAGATGTTTTTTTCCTCATGAGCAAGAGGCTCACTTCTATGGATGCGTGCCAACTGTATGAAAAATGGCTTACTGAAAAGGATTTAGCACACCCGGTATCCTGAACATTTTCTAGGTTATCCACAGAAAGCATAATTTGCCAGGAAAAAAAAGAAAAAAAAATAGCTTAATCATAAAGACAAATTTACAGAAAACGAGCTGTTTTAAAGAACTTGTCTGCATCTTTCATCAACTTTCTTCCAATCTTTTGTAAAGCAAAAAAAATATCATCAACATGCTTCACTTGTCTTTGAGAAAAATAGTTGGTTTTGTTTTGGAAGATGGGACATTGCACAAAATGCCAAGTTATCACACATTTCTGAAGAGGCTGACAGTTTATTAATGAGGACAAAGTACTCCTGTTAAGGTAAATGTATGAGGGTCTAAACTGTGAACAGATTTTTCATTAATGTGACATCCTCAACAGTCACCAAGAAACCGTGACATATATCTTCTGAGAGAGAGATGACTGTGTCATTTGAAAATATTATCCCCATGTTTACTCACACCCAGGAGCCACTAAGGAGGTGTGACTTGACTTAATGTTTTCGGTGATTCGGAGTCAAAAGAAGTTCAAGATAATCAAACTTATAAGTGTCATCGTTAAATGTTTTAAGGATGCCGACTGTATAAAGACTTGCTTTAGCCACTTCGTATAAAATGTGATGCTTCCTCCCCATAAGGGCTATAAAAGTCAATGTGTTATTCTAACATTCATTATCCCCAAATAGAAAATAAAACTGAATCACTGTACTGTTATATTCCTGGTTTCCTTTCGGTGCTATCGATACGGAGACATGCTCAGTGTCATAATCTGTCACTCCCACATGAATCTTCGCTGTGACTATCAGATGCTAAACTGTTTACCTACGAGCCGCAGGGGCAGAGTCAGCATGAGAGACTGAAATAGATCTAGATACAAATAAAAACAAGATTAGTCTTGAAAATAGATGCTCTACGTAACCCTTCATTATAGTGACTGGGTCTTGCCATATTCCCAGCACATGAAATGCAAACAGATCATTCAATTACAGGACCAAGAATGTGTTTTCCTCACCGGAAATGATTAGAAGAGCACTTTCTCTCTTAATAAACCAATAAAACAATGGATTTAAATGCAGTTCGCTAAGTGAAAGTGAGAAAGCCAAGAATGTATTTTTTGTTTCTCTCTGTCCTGACTCTTTGGATATCTTAGCTGACCCCTGATGATGTTCTTCAAGGACGTGACTCTGTGTACAGTAAGAAGCGAGCTGCTTATACCTGCTTTGTTCTGGAGCCTGCTAAGTAGATGACGCTTCTCTGGCAGTTTTTGTCTTCACAGCCTGGGAGTAAGTGATCCATGTGTCCATCCCCATCTGCCAAAAAAAAAAAAAAAAGACCCCAAGAGTCTATCAACAGCCACAACATAAAGTGTTCTTGTATGGCAGATTCAATTTCCTATGTGCTCAACGTCTGCGTGAACCTGGATAACACGAAAAAGTTGACACGTGACTTTGAAAAAACACGATTCAATTAAAAAAAAATCACTCGGTGATTGTGCTTCCTGTCTGTGTCTTCTTAAAAAGTGCTCGCTTTTCTGTGCTTAACTGTTTATCCAATGCTCGAAAAAGAACCAATTTCATGCTAGTTAATGTTAAAAACTATCCATTAAAAGAATGTGAAGTTTGACGTATTGATATAATGATCATTGTTGCCACGGGAGACAAATAAGCATGTCAGCAGTAACCCGTTCTTAGATGGCATGTTTTAAGTGTGTCTTTACACATAACTGATCTCTACACGTACTTCTTTTAAAGAGTCTTTTGTATCGCGTGAACTTCAAGAGTTAGAAAGCTTTCAGCTCCCGACTTCTAAGCAGCGCCAATAAATTTTTATCAATAAAAAAGCAAATGAAGGGAATACAGATGTCATTTACAACTGACTGGGTTTTAAGGCGCTGCAGAGTGTGGGAAGACGGCTGCCGCTGAGGCTGCCGAGGGCTGGAACCGGTCCCTCCCACCTGCCGGCCCCATGCCCGGTGGGGTGCTCAGATCCTGACATCCTAGAGCCAAATCGACAAGGACATTCACGGTGCAGGGGTCCCCTCGCTTTTAAACGTGGGACCTGAATTTGCGCTGTTTTAATCACTGATTTATTTGCTACGGTTTAACGTTGCACTTCACGCGTGCCCGCTTAGAAGGACACAGAAGGATGACAAGTGATGGCCTTCTGGTGCAGGCTTCCATACTGAGAGAGACAGAACTATAGGACGCCCATCGAGTCTCCAATAATCTATTCAGAAGGAAAAAAGCTGCAGGCTGGGTGGGACGAAAGCTGGAGCGAGCTGACCTCAGCAAGGCGAAGGTGAAGGCGGGCACGCCTCTCACGACCGCAGCACAACTACAGCTGAGCCACACAGTGACCCGCACGGGGACCGCCCAAGGTCTAGCTGCAAAGGAGTCCTCCAGCTGGGGACATATCGCAGAGGCCACCTTGAAGATGTAAGGGAATTGCTGCAAATTAAATAAATAATAAAAAAAAATCTTGGGGGAAAAATAGGGCATGGCCTATGGAAAAATGAGTTTCTTTCATTTAATTTCATGGTTTAATTACTTAAGGTTCTCACGATGGATGTTTGTGATAACAAACTCTTCCTTACAGGAATGTAACATTAAATAAAACTGTTGGCGTGATGATGGAAGGTACGTCATCACGCGGTGATCTGACAGCATGTGTATCTGGATAACTGAGAAAGAGGTTGAGAAAGGGACGGAACTCCAGGCAGGAGTCCTTGGAAACGGGAAGGCATTCTGAGGCCATAAACATTCATCACGGTTAAAAATAAATAAATAAAAAAGAGCTAGTCAAGTAAGAAGGAATTAGAAGCAAAAATGTGATTTATAGGCTGGCTCTAGTAATAGCACAGATTTCATGAAAAACCAAACCATTTTCTTACAGACGAAAGGGGACCAATTAGAGAGACGTCCCTAAGTCTCTGCCCCTCATTTTTGCCCCAATGACAGAAGATGAGATCATGATTTACACCTTTCTTTCCCTCCAGTTTCTCTCTTTCGAGAAGTTTCTATTTCCCGTGAGTATTTTCACCATCACTTAGCTGATATTTAATGCTGCAAATAACCATCTGATAAACATTCGACTCACTCACCCGATGACGTCATAACCCCGCCTTTAGGATAAATTATCAGCAGCATTTTATAGGCACGGTCAGGAAATCGAGAACTCGGTCAGAGACTCTGTTTCTTGTGCTGTTTCTGTGTGCTATTTTTTGATATTTAGGGGAAGTGAGAGAAAAGCTTTCTGAGACTCCAACTTCATACCCCGCCCCGAATTTCTCTCTTAAAAAAAACTTTAAAATCTTACATGTTTCACTTTCTGCATGTTTTTTTTTTTTAAGTTTTATTTGGAAATAATGTACACTTAAAATTACAATCACAGAAACAGCACAAGGGATGCCTACCAACTCCACACTGGATTTACCCGTGTTAACATTGCCCGCATTTGTGTCATCGTGTGTGTGGCCTACGTCATCCATCCCCTTTCTGCACCAGGTACGGAATCGCCCCTTCACCCCTACATACGTGAGTGTGTGTTTCTGGGGCACGGGTGTGGTCTGTGACATAGTCACAGCACACTCAACCGATTTGCACAGGTGAGCACTTTCATCTGATGTGCCGTCTGCATTCCGACTTCGCCCAGCGACCTCCTAACGCCCCGGTGTCCCTGTCCCCGCAACACGGGCCGGGCACAGGGGCAGGCACTGCATTATTTATTTATCTTTAGCATCCTTTAACCTAGAACGGTTCCAGTCTTTGTCTTCTATCCCCTGCATACCTTTCTTTTTTAACCTCCCACAAAGGAATCTTTTTCTTTGTAATAAGTTATTACACTTAAGAAAGAAAGTTTCAGAAAAATAAGTTTCGCGTGAATCAGAGGCGCAAGGCCAGGGACTGGATTGTTCACGCAAATGCTCTGCGACGTGCTGAGACTTTGTGGGCAGGTGTGTGGGGGGGCACCACGCTGCCCCCCGGACTGTGTGCCAGGCCCGCCGCGTGATGAGGCCGCAGGAACCACGACCCCCACCTGCCTCCCTCCTGGGACCTCAGGAAGGCGCCTGGCAAGTCTCCTGAAGACTCGACGGGAACAAGAACAGGAGTGACATCCTGATTAAGTCACTTTATGACCCGCAGTGTGAACACCGGCCCTCGGAACGGCCCTCATCTGAGAGCAAAGCGCACATGGGCCGTGTGATGTCAACCTTACGCCAGGTTTCAGAGAAAATGCTTCTCTAAAGCAGCTAATCTTCCTGAAATAGACTGAATGATTCACTCTGCTTTTCTGCAAAATTTTAAGTTTTAAAACCAAGAGGACACTGAAAGTTATTGTTCTCATAAAAACGGATCACAACGAATTTCTGCGTAGTCATTTTCCTGTGTCTAATTAAGCAGGAGACAAAGGACACGCGTATCAGAGTGGGTCACACGCGTATTACTCAGCCTCCTGAACGTTCGTGGTCCTTTCGGCCTCACGAAGCGAGCTGCCTGTGGCATCGTTTAAGGAAACTGCAGCTCACCGTCCGGGCCCGGATGCCCTCGTCAATCTGATGACAACAGTCTGTCTAATGCAGTGATTCCCAAATGTGGTCCCCATGCACCGGCTCAGCATCATGGGAGCGCATAAGAAACGTGAATCCAGACCCGGTGAGTCAGGCGGACCTCGGCGGGGAGGTGTAGACGATGGAACCGGCAATCATTCATTGAGTATTCACGACGTCCGGACACTGTTGCAATTTTGGCACAGTATCTCGTCTTCACAGCGACATCTACCGTGTTGCTATCCCATGCTCTCACCCCAACCGAACAGAGCAGGGGGTCGCTGGGAGGGTGGCCAGTCGCTGGGAGGCGGGCAGCCTGACTGGAGCCCGCGCTCTCAGCCACCGCGCCGTGCCTGGCACACGCGAGCGTCATAAACGCCAGTCCCTGTCCGGATGGCGAAGGCTCAACCGTGTCAAACGTCGAAGCTACAAGGTCGATGATGTCGCTGTCACATGAGAGTCACGCCCCAGAAACGCAGGGAAGGCTGTGTATGGCCATCCGGTTTCCTCTGGAGGGCTGAAGTGTGGCATCACCCCCAAAGGATGGCATCACCCCCAGAGAGGAAAGCGGCTCACAGCCCAGACGCTGACAACGGCCGAGCTGGGGCACATGTCACTGAAACACGGGCCCTCGGGAACCCACCTTTGCGATCCCTTTACCTTTACAACCGTGATATTTTACATAAACAGGGCCAGTTTAAAAGCACAAAAAAGGGACAGATTTCAGAAACACACATACTAATCTGAAACATTCTTTTGCAAGAGAAGTACTGTATAGTCATGCTAATTTTGAAATTTCCATGAGAAAAGTATTTTAGAAGTTTCTGGTCATTTGCTTGTACAATGAGCTGATTAGCACTTTTTTCTGTAATTCCCTTCCCAGCCTAGTAGAGCAGTTATCATTCCCGCTGAGGGGACAGCGGGTAAACATGCCATCTTTGCAAGACCCAACACGTCAGTCACCGAGACCTCTGGCTCTCGGGGCTCAGCCTGCACCCCGATTACACTCATAAAAGGTTCTTCTTTCTGTCTGAGACGTCTGGGACCGAGTTGGCTTTTCTAGCTCAGGCTGAATTCCGTTTCCCCAGGTGGCTGTGAACCTCCTGTCCCAAGGGTGAGGACGGTGGAATGAATGACTGGCAGCAGTGACAACGCTGTCACTCTCACGAGATAGTCACGCTCCAAATTAGAATCGTTATTATACAACCTTTTCAAAGGAGAAATAGGGAAGCGAACTTTATCAAGTCGCTAAGGCCATAAGCAAAGTGGACGATAAATTCGGCGTCAGCTACGATCTCTTATTTCACGTGCGTTAATTATAAGTAAATTGTTTGACTTAAGAGGTGTAATGATCCCCCGCTAACTTCGGTGTTCCGTTCACACAGCTTCCTACTCGTGAATCCCTTTACTTTAAATAATCGGTCAACAGGATGTAACAATCGACTTTGCCTCATCTCAAACCGGAGTTAGGAATACAAAGGGCCACGGACACCATGTCCCTTGTCGCCACCCGTTTTACAGGGGGGGAATTAAGGCCCAGAAAGGGGAACGCCCTCGTCCAGGGCCTGCCTCCAGTCACGTGTCCCTTCGGCCACGCGGGCCCTGTTTGGGAACGACCCCGATGTACGAATGGCCAGGCCCAGGTAATTCTTCGGGTGTAAGCCGCTGCACAGCGTCAGAATATTGATGGAAGGCTCTGGAATTGCTGTCTACAGTTTATTCAAAGGCACCGGAGCGATGTAAGGGGTCACTCGTCTGTGAAATGGCGGAAACGTTACTTACGGTCGCGTTTGTAAACTTCTCAGTTGTGCTGGTGAGCACGGAAAACATCACCGAAGAAGAGAGAGGGGAGAGACACATCGGGACACGCGGTTGTCTCAATTTTCATAAATGCATACCACCGAAAGCTTGGCTCAGCTTCCCCCCCACTCCCATACGCCGGAGGGGTCTGCTGGGCGGAGGCGGAGAACAGGCACGCCCCTCACTCCTGCTGAATCCTAGCAGAGCTGCCTTTATGCGCACCCTCACCCTTAATTCTGACAAAAAGCGTGAACAAAGCAGTCATATTCTCATTTTAGACACGAGGACACTGGTGCTTGGTGACAGTGATCGTCCAGGCAGGAAGTTAAGTAGGTGGCTGGTGAGTATGAGAGTTAGATTTCAAGTCTAAGTTTGTCATCCAAGGCCATCTCCTCCCCTGACGCGTATGTTTGAGGGGTTGACCAGGATTGGCGACCTAGCGGAGGGCTGGACTCTCGGGCAGTGGCCAATCGTGGAGAACACGTCCTCCAATGTGACCGTATCTTCTGAGTGAGCTGATCGGTTCAGGTATAAGACATGTGAGCGCTCCTTCTAAATGTGTTCATTCGGCAAATACACGAACACCGTGGTAACCGCAATATGAAATGTCCAGTCATGTCCCCTCGTCCGGGCAGCCGGGGGGTGGGGGAGGGGCTGGGGGACACACCGGGAGCCTCCTGGCTTCAGGGCCACAGGCAGGCTCCCTGCGGCCTTCGGGGACCTGCGCCCCTTCACCTTGCTCTTCCCACGGGAGAACAGACGGACTCTTGAGAAACTCGACGGCCCAGATTCAGATTCCAGAAGTTCCAAACGGTGCCACCCACATCCGCATGGCTTCACCGTACAGTACACGGTGTCTTATGAACCTACGTGTCCATATGCCATGGGAGACGCGCCGTTCGCCGTCCTGCTACCCTGGCCCACCAGCGGGTGTTGGGAAATAATGGTTCGCACGTCAAAGGATGGTGAGACCCGCCGTCACCCCCACCCATATGCCGCCCGTAGCACGGCGTCGCGTTTTTCCTCGTGCCTTGATAAACGAGGTCGTTTTTCTGTAGGATGAGTTACGGCTGCAGAAATACATCTCGCTCTCCATTAAACGCCGGAACCTAGGTGCACTAAGCCCTTAAAACATCCTAGAGCGAGTCGTTTCAGACTATTTTTCCCCTACGAGTCGTTTCTCGAAGCCTTGTTTCCAGGCAAATTAGACATCTTTCTGTGGGTGAGAACTGTCCGCTGGATCGTAATGCTGACACTGGGGTCCACGTGACGTCGGCGCTGGCAGCCAGGAGTCCTGCAGCTTCTTCCTCACCTGAGCGACAGCAAATCATCATCCCGTGACATCAGCCCAAGTTCTCAAGTGGATTCCGTTTTATGTAATTCTCCCTACGCACAGATATTATGATCCGAACATCATCTGAATGATACAGTGCTCTGAGTGGAGGAAAACCACAAAGTGTTTTGAAGAACTGATTCAAAATTAACTTGAAATGGACCTTAGACAGAAATATGAGAGGTAGAATTAGGAAACTTATAGAAGACCCGCCCGGGCAAGCCCCGGCATCGGAGGCCAAGTACTCCACAGTGACGGTGCACACTCACGATGCCACGCGCCACTAGAAAGTCACAGCAACGGTGCAGCCAGAGAAGACAGCATGCCGGAGGCGGCTTCGCTCAGAACGGGACAGGCGAGGACCGTCTCGCACACACCCGTGCGTGGAAGCTTCGCGCAGCGAGCTCCCTGCTTTCCCCAGGATCCGTCTACCTTGAGAGAAACAAATACCGCCCGGTCTGCTTTAGATGCCGGGTGTATAGAAAATCAAGACTCCGCAGCGGCAATTTTGTCATTTGGGTGTGAATTACCATTTCCAATCAAAAAGCATTCACAATATTTATCAGGACCGCACCTGGCATCTGTGACTCACGCAGACAGACGCCTCAGCTGTGGCTGGGAGCAGAGACTCGGGACTGATCGCTTTGCCATGGCAACGGCCGTGCGCCATCACCACAGCGACACGCGCTGGGGGGGGAATGAGACGGAGCTGGACGTGCATGAGGGGCGCACACGCTCGGCCTGGTGTCGGGACGGGCCACACGGCGTGCGCGCACAGAACCTGCCCGGTCGGAGGGGACGAGGGTCCAGCAGGCTGGAGGGGGACCCGTTTACACGGTTCGCTTTTACTCTGATGGCATCAGAACGAAATGGGCACAAGGACGAGCCACGGACACAGGATGCTGTGCAGATGCGACACTTTATGAATAGCGTAGGTGCCACGGATGACGCGCGCTGTCGGAATTCGGGAGTCAGGGAAACACGAAGACTTTACAGGACCTGGGCTGTCTCCTACGGAAAGCAGCACCCACCCATTTTAGAGATTCAGAACAATTTTTAGTTCAATCACTTAACTTCAATCAAAACGAGCAGAAGTAACGTGACATCAGTCCTCATCATGGGAAGAGCACTCGGAGGTCTTGGTTTAGGATTCTGGTTGAAGATGTGTTAAGATGTGGCCTAAATCTGGGCTCAGTTCTTAAACACGAATTAGTTAAGTCAGTCAGAAAGTCCTTCGTTTACTCATGGAGTGTTTACGGTGCGGCTGCTGCTGCTCCGGGCGTGAGAGAGAGCGGAGGACAACACAGGCCCTTGGAGTCTCTTCCAGTGTGCACACGAGCAAAACGCACAGCGTGCCAGACGGTGACAAACACCACGGAGGAAAATAAAGATGGAGGGGGATGCGGAGTGCTGCGGGAAGGGGTCACGATTTACAGAGTGGTCAGGGAAGGCTTCCTGGAGGAGGTGACGTTCTAGGACGCGGGGTGGTGAGGGAGCGAGCCGGGCGGAACTCCTGGATGAAGCGCTCTGTGCGGGGAGGGAACGAGGGCCAAGGCCCTCAGGGGGACTGTGTCCAAAACAGGCCAAGCGGCACCCACCCTCCGTCGCTCCAGGGCCTGCAGCCGCCACTGCCTCAGTGTCCAGCAGACGCCTCCAGCTGAACGCGTCTGCAGCGGAACCACTGGTGACCAGGACCCGGAAGGCCCCTCCCGCTCCGTTCCAGTTCAGCGAGTGGTGCTGCACCCAGACTGCTGTCCACCCATGGGTGATGGGTGGGGTGGGCACCCCCTGGTTCTTTTCCTCTTCCGTCCAACAACCGATGCCTCGGCGAGCCCTGTCACCACCGTCTGCGGCGTCCCCGACACGTACCCACGTCTCCCCATCTCCCAGCGATGGCCCCAGCCCACGCCCTCTCGGCCGCTGCCTGGTGACCTGCGTGTCCTAACGAGGGTCCCCGGAGCTTCCAGTGACAGCGAGAATGCAAGCCAGACTCCCGGCCTGGGCCGCGGGGCCCCGACGGCCTGGGCAAGCCCCCTCCGGTCCCTCGGTGCCCTCGACGGCGGCTCTGTCTGCACGGGATGCTCTCCCGAGCCCTCCTGC
The DNA here is from genome assembly GCA_004027375.1 of Macroglossus sobrinus. Lineage (NCBI taxonomy): Eukaryota > Metazoa > Chordata > Mammalia > Chiroptera > Pteropodidae > Macroglossus > Macroglossus sobrinus. The sequence goes on from PVKZ01003815.1 coordinate 51,720, forward strand.
GGCATCGCTCCGGTCTCGGGGCAACCGCTCCCGTCGCCGCGGAAACGGCCCTTCTCACTTCTGGTGGCGGCGCCCTATTTCTGCGAAGCTTTCACCACCTTCTAAAAATAACCCGCGAATGCACTTCCTGTCTGAACGCCGCGAGGGCAGGGCTGTCGCGTGCATTATTCACGGCCAGGTGCCCGGCTTCCGGGCACTCGACACAGGAGGGTCTGAACCCACTGACACCTGGTACTCCCGCAGCACAAAGCTGGATGGGGGAAAAGCTGGTCCCCGTACGATTTTAAAGGGCGGATTGAACTATCTGATTGAACTGATACATCTGAACCAAGGAAATACAAGTCTTGTTTCAAATTCCTTGAATCTGGCACTTAATTTGTGTATATTCTACATATTAAAGTATTCCGCACTTAATGAAAACAGAAATATGCTTCTTTACAAAAGGGGAGCCAATTTTCAACTTCAAGAGACAAACAAACGAACAAAAGTGCACTATTAAGTCTTCGGGATGAAAGGCAGCCCTAAATTTAGGCTCACGTAATGAGACCAAGCCCAGAACGTGGTAACATCTAGAACTTTCCTCTACACACCCTCTTTTACAATAGAAGTATGTATCTGAAGGCACTCGGTTTTTAAAATTCTTTTGTAAAAGAGATTATAAACATTCGATTATTCACTAGGACCCAGGTGAATGTAACATTCAAATTTCCAATGTTGTCTGTCAATTATACCTCAATAAAAATATTTTTAATTTCTATACGTGGCTCATCTGATTTCCTTCTAGTTTAATCTGTCACACCGTTCCTGGGGACACCTCACTGTAAAACCAGAGGGAGTGTAGTGGCCGTCACCTCCAACGGAGCACTTCAGCGGCACCACCGTTAATTCTGCGTTAGAGCCTGCATCCGCCACGCATCGTAACGATGAACGGGGTGGTTTCTCGTGCACTGTAGCAGCTGTTCGTTTAGTGACTATTACTCTTCTATATTTTGCTTTTTCATTGTTAAGTTAATATTTAAATCAATCCAAGCACAACGAAAAGTCTGGACAACAGGACATAAAGGAACCCGCCACCCTATCTGAACAGCCACCACCACTGATACGTTCCTTCTGTCCGTCTTTCTAAAGGATGGTCACACTGCGCACCTGTCGCCGGCTCTTTCTGCCCCCGGAGTCTCCAGAGCCGTCGCTGCCGACTGCGTGACACTCCGCGGAGCTCGCCGCAGCCCATTTCTGGGAAAGGGCTTCTTTGTTGTGTAAAGAAAATGAACGTAACTACTCTGAATGCAGTCACGTGCCACGTGAGGACGCGGACGAGGGTCCCGTGAGACTGTAGGGGGCTGACAGGTTCCCCTCGCCGAGGCACGGGACAGCCATCACGGCGTCACGGTACGACGCACCACTCACGTGCGGCGACACGGGTGACCACGAACCTGTGCTGCCAGTCGTGCGACTGCGCACAGGACGTGACGCTAGACGGCGACCGCGAGTGACCATGGTTACCGGTGGGTGCGTTCACTACGCCCTGTTCTTCCCGCAGCAGCGCCGTGTCTGGCCAGCGGCCCCACGTCCATGCTCCCCGCGTCTCCACGGCTCCCGTGTCGCGCCTGCCGTGGCCGCGCGTGGTTCTTACACTGAGAGCAGCCTCCGTGTCCAGCGCTGGAGTCTGCAGCGGGGACAGGCCCGCCCGGCCCCGCGTCCGCTCAGCCGCACGCACGGTGCGCCCGGAGTCGCATCAAGGGCCACCGGCTCCACGTGGGAGTGCCCGCGGGCGGGCCACCTCGCACCTTTGCGCCACGTTCCCGCCGGGCCGCTTCCGTTCAGATGCTTAGCTCCGTAAGACACCCCGGGGTCCGAACGGCCGACGCAGTGCGGTGACGCGCCATCCGGGCGGGTGGCCCCGCAGCACCCGCAGAGCCCGGGGCGCGGCGGGCTTCGCCACGTGGGTGTGAGTGTCAATGCCCGCGACGTTCGCACGGCCACGACGTCCCCGAACGGTGCCTCTGGGAACACACCCCGTCGCTGAGCAGCGCATGACTGTGCTCCCCGCCTTGCCTTGCTCGCCGCAGGTCCCTGGTTTAATCTCAGAGCGCGCTGCCCTCCGCACCTCGGACGTGCTGGAATGGCCTCGCTCTCCAGTGGACATTTTTAATGTTTCAATGGTTCGTGTCAGGGGCTCAGGAATGTCACCACAGCTGCACCAGCGTCTGTTCCTGGGCGTGTGAACGAGCTGGGGGCCTCTGACACGCTCCTTTCTGGAACATCATTCATTCGCGCGCGTGTGTGTGTGTGTGTGTGTTTTTTAAGCAAATGAATGGTGAATTTCTGAAATCATGCTGACTTCCTGTCAGTCACTTTCCCCGACTTGGTTCAAAGGCAGTGGGCGGGGTGGAGGACTGCGGGCAGGATGCGATCCACATATTCAAATGTACAGGCAAATGCATGCTTTGTATATATTAATATTCATAAACTTATTCGATGCCATCTGCTTTCCTGGACTCATTAGCAGTCTTGTTTATTTGATAATACCCAACTAAGAAACATGGACTTTTAAACAGACATTGCGAGATATTTATTCAACGTTTACTGGTGCATTAAAAATTTACTGATACGCTACCTTAAGTTATTAAGAAGGGGGAAAAATAAACTGTTTCTTAACTGACTATATCCTTTTTGCATTTTTACATTTAAATGTAAACATTTATGTTTATGGTTAGTACCATTTAAAAAATATTTAAAGTAAAGCTACTAATACTTTTATTAAAAGCAATGAACCTATCATACGAAACATGCAATCATAAAACAAATAACTTCAATCTGAGGGTTTTTCCTGAGGGTTCAGGGAGGTCTGCGAGCCCCCCGAGAATTATAGCATGCACAGACACTTTTGGCCCCACTGAGATCTGCAAAAGAATCTGTCACTAACACAGCTAATCAGGTCAAACTAAACAAATAATTTCATGTATTCTATCACTTGATCTCTATTGAAGACTCTAAACCGGGCACCGAGATCAAAGTAATATTCAGGGTAATAAACTAGCATACGGTACGACACAGGTTCCTGTGGAAATTTCCATCAAATGACATCACCCGCCCCGTCTCAGCCGTGCTGGGCCGCGCCCCGGGCAGTGACGGAGCACAGAGCAGCAGTGACAACAGAACCGGGTCATCCAGGGATGGACGAGCCGCACCGCGACCTCCTGTGCTCTCGCCGCGGGCCCGACGCCGAGCCTGACCCACACCGTGTCCCTCACAATGGCCTTCTGAGGTGGAGACAGTCGTCATCCTCGTTTTGTGAATGGGAAACTGAGGACTCTGGGTGTGCTGACCTGTCACCTGCATTTTGAGGTGCTTGTCAGCAGAACGAAAGAAAAGCAGGAAGGGAGTGAGCTTCTAGCTCTTAGGTGGTGGCCGTGTCAACCAAGTCCCTTTCGCTACAACCCTGACGAGCGATCGGAGGGCCACAGACGTCTGGACATGCCCCGTCCCCAGCAGCGTGAGCGTGACGCGCTGCGTGGACGCTGCAGGGGGCGGAGACACACCTGTCCCCCCGCAGCGAGAGCGCGGTGGATGCTGCTCCTTTGGGATCACGACGTGAACAGAGCGCTTGCCAGTGCTCAAGTTTCAGGTCAGGCTAACTCCTTCAACTGTTTTAGCTCCAAAATGTGGCTATCGGACGACTTTCTCACAAACAGGGACTCCTGGGTCCAGACTGTCACGCAAACACACGTGCCATGAATCGCTCCTCACCGCGTTAAGGAACTGACCACATGCCACGTGTAACACCAGGACAGGCGTCGTCCAAACCCGTAAGAGTTCTGAAGCCACTGGTCACTTTCTGATGTGGGGAACGAATAGAAGCAGGTCCGAGAGACGGAGGGTTTGAAAGAAGAAGAAAATCTTACCGAAGTCTGCAAACGCCGACTGGCCGACCACCACCATGTTCTGCGGCTTTGCAATTACGGTACTGACAGAGAAATTTCCGTCCTGTTAAGGGCAGAAAATTGTGGATTAGACTGTCGCAGTTCATCCAAGTGTGAAGTAAAGCATTGACCTGAGGCCGGGACACAGGGGCTCTTGTGGCACCCGCTTCCCGGGCCGCCTCGGGTCCTGGCCCAACCCAGCCGCTTCACACACGCGGGGTGGTCCTGGGCCTCCCGTGCCTGTCCTCGCCCACCTCCCCACCTCGGCCCCGCGCACCTGCTGTCCAGGGCGCCCCGCCTTTCTGAAGCCCGCCCTGCAGACCCGGGGCGGGCCAACTGAGGCGTCCGCTCCGTCTTCAGCCCCTGCAGCCCGGGGCCCGACCTTGCGTCGAACCAGCCAGGGTCGCCCACACCTGCATCTTCGCCCCCTCCCGGCCGCAAGCGCTGTCCCCTTCTCTCCCCCACACGCCTGCCACGTGGCCGTGCGCACGGCCGGCGCTGTGAAAGCATTCGCTGCCACTCCCGTTCTTCCTCCGGCCACGACGGCTTCACGGGTTTTGAGTTTGTTGGTCAATTAACATGTTACTGCTTAACTGTATGTCCAATCTCTCAGGAAAACGACCCTCCACGTTACACAACCCACACCCCAGCTGAACCAGCTGGTTCCGCGTCTACACTCGCCTCGACCTGTACTAACGGGCACCTTCCTGACCCAGCTGTTTTCACAGCAAGAATGACCCTTAAAGAAAACCATAACACAGGGAAAAAGCTCCCGATCAAAGTGTAGTGTGTTCGTGCAGAGCCTTCTCCTGCTGAGCTGGTTCACTTTATCGCCTTCACATCAACCTGTGCTGAGAACACCTCATATACTCAAAAGTGTTCCGTGATTTTATCAACACGTTACATTTATTTGTACTGAGGCTTCCTATGGATCAAGTTAATCAATCAAAATGACTGATTTCCTCATTTTCTAAGACCTCAAGATTCACTTGAGCTATTATTTTCAAGGCCACCTGAAAATGGGGGAGATTTAATTGATAGCAATCATCAAGCATATAACCACCATATTTTTATCATCAGAGAAACAAATAGGATCGCATTTTTAAAGGAAAGTAGTCCGTGAGACAATTCATCTTTCTGGTTGAGAAGCTGTTCTTCCTTTTCTACGCCCCATTAAAAAAAAAAGAAAGGGTCCCGTTGCTTGGTTTGGAGTTAGCCATATTCAGAAGCCCTGATCTCGTCTGATCGAAGCTTCTCGTCCCGTGTCTGCCCACGAGCACGGCGGAGTCACGGCCACCAGCACGGCCGAGGCCACCAGAGGCGGCCGCCAGCGAGCCTTCTTCCGCTAGCTTGTGCTTTCCATCCATTTTCTCACATCTGCTTATTTCTCATCCGTCTTTTAATAAAAATCTATAAAATGTTATGGGTTTCATTTGGATTGGATAAAAGACAAACGAGAGTAAAGAGAGGGAACCCAGAGATGCCAAGCTAACATCTGCTGGTGTCTGCGGTGTGCCAGGCACTTCACACGGACTCTTCACTCAGTCGTCACCAGTGAGGTCGGACGCCTGACCGTCCCTCGGTGACTGTCACTCAGCGGGCCGCTCACTCAAGCCCCGGACTCCACGTGCAACCTGGACTTCAGGGTCTGGGAAGCTAATTCTTCACGAACTGATCTTTCACATAACCTACATCAAGCTAAAAACTAAATAAAATTATGACCTCGGTTTGGGAATCTTCTACTTGCAATTTAAAAAAATAAACTGGGAAACACTCCTTAATCCTTTCAACGTGGCAGTGAGTTTCGTGTCTGTTTTCTTATTTTTTTTTATATAAGCCTGAAGGCAAGGAGGAAAAACTAATCTTTTAAAACAAGGTTTCCTTCAATAAATCATCATGCTGACAGATTAAATGGCAGAGCCCTCTCGGGACAGCTGGCAGCCCGGCGGGGGCCCCGTTAACGCGCGCCTTCGGGCGGCTGATTGGTTCAGCGGGCGGGCCTGCTGCGGACCGCAGAGGGACGCATGCTGAACGAACCGCTTCCTCCGGCAATGCCGAGCAGCCTGAGTGTGGCACGGCCACCGCAGGCTCGCCAAGTGCTTCTGCTTATTGTCACAAGCCACCGACCAAGCGATGGCGTCCATTTGATTCTCTGGAATCGCATGCTTTTACCGAACGCCATCGTTTAAAAACGCTGCGGAGAAAAGGGTCCTTACCAGATTTTCCCATATCTCGAACTGGGGGGCACCGGAGGCAGACAGTGTCGTGAGGAACAAATCTAGGAGGAGAACAAGAGTGGTGCGTTGTGTTACTGACGTGGATGTTGACAAGCAAACGCGAGACGTCATTAGCACACGTGCACTGACACACGTTGGAACTGTACCCTGGCGAGCACGATCCCATCGGAGCAAAGAACGCGGGTGACCCTGCTCCTCTGAAGTGAAGCACGACGGGGACAGGGAGCCTGCGGGGTCGGTCCCTCATCTATAGCCTGTCACGCGATGCCACACGGGCCTCCCCACCTCCCACACACAGAAAAGGTCACCGCAAAATGATAAACTTTCCCCTTCTCTTCCCTCAAAGCGGTCCAGGCCCCCAAATAATGCTTCCTTTCCCTCTGCTAACAGCTCCGCCGCCCCCCGCATCTTCCCAGCGTATCTTCCCGTTTTTTACAACTCCTCGGAACTTCCTTCCGGTCGCTACGTGTGGGACGCGCCCGATTCACGGACCACTTAGTAACATCGACTGGGTCTTCGCGTCAACCCCCAGTCGAACTCTGTTTTTTCATATCAGGTCGACAATATTTAAAAAAAATAGACATTCCGACCACGATCCCGTTGGGCTTCGTCACTTGAAGGCGGCCAGGTCTGAGCACGGTTCTAAGTCCCGGTGTCCCAGCACCCCAAGTCTTCAGCCCTCATGCTACATGAACGTGAGTGATGTTTCAAATTCTGAGTCGAAGCATTCAATAGTCTAACTAAAGAAAGTGTGTTTTGTTGAAAAAGGACAAAAACTCTAATGAAATTAAAAAAAACCAGTCGGTTGACAGTTAAATCGAACGCCCTGTTTATGCAGAGGCCGGGAGAGCTGCATCCATTATGTGTGCATGACAGCAACGGGACTCGGTGAATACGGAGAGTTTTACAGTGACGGGCTGACTCACAGGGATATTAAAACAACATTATTCTTTTGTGCTTTAGAAAATGGAAATGATTCAGAGCAATGGGGGGACCATGACTATTTTAAAGAAAAGTTTTTTTCTCCTTATTAAATATGTTTAGAAAACTGTCATTCATATTTTAATGTGTTTTCTGTAAAGATTTCATATGAATTTCATGAAGCTAATTTATGGAAGAATCATAATGAAGATTTCTCTAGAACCCCTGGGAAGCTCAGTAATTTGTTCACTTTGATTATGGGTTGAACTCACACTCCTGACCCCGAGTGTCACCGTCTGCGTTCATTCTCACCACTGAGGGCGCTTTGCCCGCGGAGACAGAAACACTGTCTTTCGTGAAGACGATTTCTTGGCTCAGCCAGAGTCACACCCGTGACAAAGTGTGCACTTCCACGCTCACTGGGGACCCCTGGGGGACCCCGAACACGGGGCCTGTGTGGCGGTGCACTGTGGCCAGCGTCCTCCGTGTCCCCAACACCGCCATCGCACGCTGGAGAACGCGGCGCAGCTCCGGGCCTGCCCCGTGCTCCCGGGAGCGGGCACCCCTCCTCTGTCACGTGGAGGCGCCCTCCCTCTGTCCCTGCTGGGCCCTCACAGGACACCTCCTCTCTGTAGCACCTGTTACTCACAGCCTCCGGGGGGACTAATTCTTCTAAACTGGCTCCGGTGCCCCTGTCCCCCCTGAGGCCCCTCCTCCCCCGGGGCACACCCCCCCCCCGTTGTCACTGCGCTGCAGTGTCACCGTCGTCATGGCCACCACAAGGCGCCTGGCATCTGGTCTCACATCGTCTCTCCTGGGCTTTGGAGGGGACGAGTCCTGTCTGCTAATTCTCACACCTCCATGGCTCCTACGTGCCGGGGACCAGTACGCGTTCAGGGGACTGAACAACGAAACACATGGCGCTCTCCACATCCCGGGGTTCTCGGGAACTTGCTGGGACCGCCCCCAAAACAGTTCCTCCCGCACCTGCGCACGGGAAGCCCGGGAAAAGGAGGGGCTCATGATAAAGCGTTTAATTCAAAAGAAGTACTATTATTTATATTTTTACTTATCACAGTGACTATGGTGCTAAGAATGTGTAAAAGCTGTTCCATTCTTATATTCTCGGAAAATGCAAATAATCAGCAGAAGAAAGTGAATAGGGATTAAACAGCCACAGAAATCCCAGAATCCCCAAGAGCCGTGCCACATGTAAGCTCTCAGCTATTCGAAAGCAGCACAATCTAGAGAAGGGGCAATGAGGCGATTACAGAGCATGACACAAGCGAGTCTGTTCGCACTGAGCGCACGACACGGTGACGTTCTCGGCCCGCGTGAGGACAGTGACGTGGGACCAACGGCTCGTCGTCAGTCAGCCTGACGTGCCGGCCGGCTTCCTGAATCGGATCGGAACGGCCACCCGGTGACTGCCACTGGCCGAGCGGGAGCAGTGGGCGTGGGGGACGGCCCCCCGTCGCCCAGCTCCCTTCCCGGAAAGAAGACACCGCCCATGTTCCTTCCACTGATTCTGTGATGGTCTCGAGATATTTGCACGGCCGACGATAAATTCTGAGCTTCCTGTTGCTTCACTTATGTTTAAAAGTTTTAAGAACTACAACTCCCTGTTTGCTGACGGTGTTTTCATAGTTTCACTAGCTATTTATTAAGACTCTGAAAAACGGCAATGTGAGCTAAAGGATAAGAAGTACCTTGAAAAATAGATCTAAAATTTCCATTTCACTATTCAATTATGTACAGAGGTTACTGAAAAAAATAAATGACTTATTACGTGGAGAAATAAAAATAGAGACAATTAACAATTCAATATGCAGAATCATGCCTCAGACTCTGAATGAAATGAGAATAAAATTACAGCTAGATAAAAATTTTGGCAAACAAAGCAATAACGTCCTCACCCTCCCACGGGGTTAAGAGTAATTCACAGGAGACAATGACAGGAAAGGCACTTAATGTACCTGGAATGGGTGCTGGGACAGGCCACCCCGACCGTGCCTGGAACACGGGTGCTGTGACAGGCCACCCCGATCGTCTCTGAGAAGCGGAGGAGTCCCTCCCTCAGGCGCTGGCAGTGCTGCTGACAGCCCCTGGCTGTCGGCCCCTCTGGAGCAGCTCTGGTTGAGAAGAGCTACCTTGCCAAAGGTGGTGTCCCTTTCTGTGCCAGGCTGCATTCAGTGACCGGTCAGTTCAGGGAAATAAGCTCACGGCAACTCAGAGCGAGCCCGCAGGGCCGCGCCACACGCAGGGGTCCCGGGCCAGGGAGGCTCGAGGCGGGGACTCACCGGTGAGAGTGGACAGGAGCAGACCAGCCCCCTCCCCAGGAGGCTGACGACTCACCCTGAGCAGGGCTGCTCAGCTAAGCTCCGGGCCCGCGCTGGGACAGGGTAATGGGTGACCCAGAAGACAGAAACGTTTGCTTGATGGACCTCAAAACCGCGACTCCCCAGATTCACCTGAACTTGACCCTTCAGAGCCTGCAGAAGTGGCCCACTTTTCACCGTTAAAGGCGCACTAGCTCCTGTTTGAACAGGATGGAGAAGTTTCTGTCCCCAGCAGGTGACACGCTTACCGCTTCCCGCGGTGCGCCCCGCCTCGTCTCCTGGCCAGCAGGCCAGAGGTGCGGGTAAGTTACCAGGTCACCTGGCCGGGAATGATGGCACGTGCGGGGGAAGGGACCACAGGCTGCACGGAGTGCAGGGCCCCGCACAAGCCAGCTGAGTGCGCGTGAGGCTGCGTCCCAGGGCGCGTGATCAGGCCGGGGGTGGGGGGTGTGGGGCGGAGCAAGGTGGCCAGACCGGGGAGTCGGGGGCGAGGCCCTCACGTCGCACGTTACAGGAGTCGTCACGTATCCTGCGGGTGGGTTTCCTTTCCTGTCTCGCAAACTGATTTCTAAAATGTTGATGGAAACGAGGTGGTCACAGCTAACACCACTGTGTTCACTGGAAGAAATAATCCCTAACGGAAGGGCACGTCACGAGTTAGCGGCAGATTTGGGACATAAACCCAAACGCAATCACATCGTCTTCCTTCGATTCTTCTAACAGGAATAGTGAAAACAGTCACTGCCCATGTAATTTCTTATCCAGAAGGCACAGGAGTGGAGCCAAGCGAGCGTGCACAAAACACGGAGCTTCAGGCTTCAATCACCTCCGTTCACAGCTGGGAGCATCACGCTGTTGTGTTTTAATCGCTGCCAAGCGGAGCGCAGCCTTCCCCTCGAGCTGGCATCCGAAGCGAGCCGCACGGAGTTTCAGGAACTCGAGTCGAAAGTCTGACTGTGAGAGCTCAGCCATGGCAGGCAAGATCAGAACGATGGTGCGTTTTTGCACTGAGTCCTTTCGGTGTGAAGCCTCAACGTTTTAAGATAAACATTCCAACGGAAATTTAAAAACTTACTTGTAATGTCATTTAGAGTTCCTGCATTAAGGACTTTCCTTGAAAGGTGAAAGGCATTCTATTTTCAAAGGCGTAATACTATATGGGTCATTGTGGAAATATACGTGTAATATAACATTTGTAGTATTTTCTGGAAGCTTCAGACAGTTCCACGAACAATGGTTCGAAGCAGTATCATTACAGGTGCTGTTTCTACGCTTGAGCCAACATCCGTGCTACAGGGCCGTCCGCTTCTCCTCAGGCCGGTTAGATTAGCGGAAAGCCAGCAACAGAGGACAGAATAAAAATGTCCACCTGCCCCCACTGTTCATAGAGAAAGTGCACTGAGGGTCACATGACTGCTGACATCGTTGAGATAAAGCAGCGAATGCCAGCGACCCCGTCCCTGGGCAGCAGCTCAGTGGCCATTGACGCAACGCGGCCAGGCACAGGCGCTAACTTCACTTAGGCGAGAAGGCCTCGTGGGACCCCAACGGAGTCAGGGGGCGCAGAGGCGCCACAAAGGGCCCGTCACCGACCAATGGCTCCAGCCAACTGTTGTTACAAAGACACGATTTTTAAAATGTGAAAATCATCTTTTAAAAATATTGGACTAGAATTCAAAATATTTTAAGCAGTATAGGCAAAAAAAAAAAGAAAGAAAAGAAAAAAAGAAAAAAAAAGCGAGCATGTGGCAGACTCGGTTTGACCCGGACAGATCACTGCTTCGGTCGGGTTTGTCTGCAGAGGGCCAGCCCCGCCTGCCCACATCCCCGAGGTCACATGCCACATGATGGTCTGTGCAGGATGCTCTGACTTTGTAAGAGCCACGAGGAGCCGAGAATGGTCCCTCCCCGTCCACAAGACGCTGTTCTTATTAGGAGGAAGTTTCGATCTGTAGGAATCCCTTTACAATCTCGCTCACGACCTCCTACCCAGACGTCCCCCCCGTTCCGTTCTCTTCAGCCCCCTGAAGCACCCGGCCCGGCACGAAGGTGCTCGGTGCTCGGCAGAGGGCGCTGACCACCCCCGCCTCCCGCGGCCGTTCACGGAGGCTCAGACAGCGCCCTCGGCGACAGGGGCGCACAGGGTCCCCGGGCGGAACTCCCGCGGTGCTGGGTGAAACGGACACGCTCCCGCCCGCCCCCCTCCTCCGTCACACCATCATCAGAGGTACTTTTGCTGGACCTACGTAGGGACGCGAAGACAAACTCCAAGCCATGGGCTGCTGGCAGCAGCTGCCGGTGGGGTCTGTTAACCGCCCCGAAATTCAGTGTTGGAGGGGGCTGTAATTTTCATTCTGTGAGCATTATTCACAAGTCACGAATGAATATAGTTTAATGACCACGTTTTTATAATTTGGGATTTACATTTTATAACGTGTATGTTGAATTTGTAAGAGAAATGTAATCCAGGCGATTATGCTAAGTTCATTTCTTTAGAGACAGTAATGTTCTGAAGTCTGTGTGATGTGTCATCTCGAAGTCACATATTTCCTCCGTTCCTCTGAGGTCAGGGGTTAAGGCACCCGGGGGAGTTTGAAGTTCTAACCTTCCTGATCTTGTAATGTTTCTATAGGTTAACGGACGTTATTTTGAAACTCCAATAGGAGGAGACACCCCGTCCTCTGAAGACCCCCATGTTCCAGAAGGTGAAGAATTCGTCAGAGATGGTAACGCCTGGGGATGAGCGGAACTGGAGAACAGGGCCTGGCACGCATCATCGCTGAGGTTTTCAGATCTTCCATCGACTCTCAGCGCAAATGGACGTGAATGAAGGTTTCATAGTACAAAGTTTAGGGCTGCATTTGGGCTGATGTTTCTTTCTTCGGGTGAATCAAGGTTACCTGTTTCCCAGACCATTTCACTCCCAAGTCCCGACCCTTAAATGGCCAGCTGCGCCTCATTCACAAATTCATGAAGGAGTCACACTTGGCCATTTCTCAGCGGCTGCCTGAGTCAGCGTCACTCTCCCCGGTGGCTCTTTCGGGGGCTGGGACGTGGCTCCCCAGGCGTCTGTGACCGCGTCTCCTGAGGGCAGAGGCTGGGTGTCGGTCTCCACGGGCGTAAAAGTCCCCTCCCGCCTCACGTGTCCCCGCACGTCTGTCGCCCGAATCACCTGCTTTCCCCAGGGCTCTTAATTCTCACTGCACCTACCCAGGGGCTTTGGGTTAGACAAGAAACTTCAATTTTGCTCACGAAACAGTGGCTAGACACTTAAAATCAAATCGGGCTGGAAAGCAATTTGTTTCTTAAGGGCATGATTCAATCAAGGCGACGAATGTTCTAAAATGTTTGAGGAGAAGCTGTCAGTCTCCGTGGTGACTGCCACGGCAGGATAAGCTGCGAGACTATACAGATGGCCGCCAGAGTTTAGCAGATAATTCCTCTTTCAATCCAGGGCAGGAGAGTCACACACGCGTGACACGCGTTATGTCACAGTCACACAGGCAGCGATGCCCCCTCCCGTCTGGAAACTGCTGTTCATGTCCCGTCGTGTCCTCTAACCGGCCTCGGTCTCCTTCCTAGGCTCCAGAGAGGACCCTTCCGCAGACCTCCCCCCGCTGAGCCGAGGTCTTCTTGGCTCCCCGCGTGCCCGGTGCTCAGCACAAGCGAGGCGCGCCCCTGGCCTTTGGGGGGACACGGATGGGGGCGCGGACGCAGCGAGCAGAGGCTCAGCCAGACTTGGCGCCTGCACGACGGGCCATGGGCCCAAGCTGGCCGACAAGCTTGCCGCTTGAGGCCATTTGGGGGGCTTCCCTGAGAAGGGGACGATTGTGCTCATCAGAAGCTTTAAGTGAATTATGCAGTTTTATCTAAGTCATGACACTGACACCAGTGAAATGCTAACGCTATCAAGTATGGCCTTTTGTAGTATATAAAACTACGTATGGGATAAATTAAAACCAAATAATCAGATCGTTAAGAAACTTCGAGTTGAAGCAACTTATTAATGAGACCTACTCATGGCCTCTAACTCATTCAAAGCAAGTATCAGGCAAAGCTTACTCATTAATGCCATGCACACACTAAGTACACTGGACAATGACACAAATGGCTCACACGCAAAACGATAATTCTGAGAAGTGGATAATTTCCTCAAGATTATGGACTTTGACTAAAGCAGTCCCTAAACTTCACATAAAAATTATAAATATATTTCTGTTGAAGTGGAAATAAGTAGTGATTAAACGTGAAAGTTAAGTGTATATGAAATGCGTTGAAGCTTCTTTTCAGATAGCTACATGAAATAATTTAAGAAACTGAATGTTAACTCCAAAAGTACACCTTTAATGATATGGAAAGTAGACAGTTGTAGCAAATAGCAAACCTCATAGTGACTAACAAGGCTTTAATGAACCTTCTTTTAACTGTCCTCTCTGCCTTGAAGAAATAGAACGTAAAAGCAGAACCAGACTCGTCACAGAATGCTATTCACAGGTCCTGTTAAGAGTGTTCACCTCGTCAGGAAGAGATCCTGTTACGTGGCCTTACCACGTAAGAACCGGAACTCCATCTCCTCAAGCTGAATAACTAACGAAAACACTGCACCAAAAATAGGAATGAAATGGCTTGGTGAGCCAGACTGGAAAGTTCTTCTGATGATGCTTTGTAGGTTTATCATATTTTACTCACAGAAGAATATTCAACATGGCAGAATCACCCCATCCTAAAGGTCATATAGAATTTCAAGGCACCCTCAACTGCCAAAACAACCCTGAAAAACAGCGAAGTCGGACTCACACTTCCCGATTCCAAAACTAACGACAAAGCTCCACTAGTCCAAACGGTGTGATACCAGCGTAAAAACCGACGTCCAGATCAGCGGACTAAAACAGAGTCCAGAAATACACCCTTGAACCCACATGGTCACGTGGTTTTTGACATGGTCGCCGAGACCTTTCAGTGGGGTCTTCTCGACAAATGCTGCTGAGACAGCTCACTACCCACAAGCGAAAGAATGAAGTTGGGCCCTCATCTAACAGCACATGCAAAAACGAACTCAGACCCCAAAGTATAAAACTCTGCTAAGAAAACACAGGGCAAAGCTGCGCCACGTCGGATCTGGCCATGAGCTGGCAAAGGCATGTGCGACAAAGGGAACAACAGACACACTGGATCACGTGAAAATTCTGCATCAGAAGACAGTCTCGACGGAGTGCAGCGGTGTGTGCCTGCCACAACGATCACCACGGTTAACCTGAGGGGAAATACTACATAGTTTTATGTCAGCGGATGGCTCGTGATGCTCGAGCATCAACACGAACCCTCCCCCCCGGCTCGCTCTGGCCTCCTGAGAGCTTGGTTCTAGCATCCGTCACGGCCACGGGCACAGGCCGATTCCTCTTTACAGCTGATTTCAGAAACAAAAGTCTATTTCGCTTTAGGTAAAGACCACAGACGTTAGAAGGACACGCTGCCTTTGACAGTTTGGGCAGGATGCCGTGTCCCGGGCACCGTGTTTTCCCACAGTGGAAGGGTGAACGTCCCATTACTTGCCAAAAGCCCCGTAATGGGGGTCCTTTCTAAAATCAGATGGAAAACAGAAAAAAAGAAGCCCTCTTCATTTGTAAAAAGTCCTCCTGCATGCTTTTAGCTCATTTCACCCCGCATTTTAACTACTTTGTGTTTCTAAACACGGATAGTAAAGGCGTTCTCAAATGTTCTCGGAGCCCTCACTCCCACAAATGGCGTTTAAGACCCCTGTGCTACAGGCATGAAACGAGCTTGCCAGTCATTACAAGCTGAAGTTTCCTCCTCCTTCACGATTCCAGCGACCCTTTAAAAAAACACTAATGGACAATCAGCCCTCCTGGTTTCAGGAAAAGGGTAGGAAAGGGGCAAGGGACTATTTCTTAGACGTTTCGTTCTGCCTGCCCATTCACACGGTGAAGAGCCCATGATGACTCTAACTTCTACTGAGAGAAATGGAAACATCTTTAAGTGACTTAGGTCGAATGTTAATTTTATATTCTTCTTCGCTGCAACCATGTCATCGTTTCAAGGTCCAGAACATTGAACGTTAATAGATTTTCAGCTCCGAGTAAACTAACTATAATGGATAGAAATTGACTTAGTTCATCTTAAGCATGCCTAGATGATAATTCAAACCATTTAAAGTACTTATTGGACATTCATCATGTTGATGTGAAAAATATGATGAACTACACAATCATTTAGGTGTATTAGCATAATTATGCACTGCCTGGGGATGCCATAAACCGTCACTCAGATTAAAAAACAGAGCAGGTCACACATTCTATGTAATTCAGGTGAAATGCCCATACAAACAAGCTTGATTTAAAAGTCTGTTTTACAATCTAAACCCACCAAAAGGTAACTAGGGACAGTTTAAACGTCAGCGCGATCTTGTCAATTATTGATAAAGATTGAAAGAAATCTTTAGGTGATTAATAACCACCGTCTGGGGCATAGTAACATGTGAAAAACACTGTATGACAGGAATGAAACACATAATTCTATTTTCATTATTATATAGTCAGTACGAGCTGAGTATCCAAGGGAACCAAACACTGTTTAAAAATGAAGTTTCTATTCTCGAGTTCTATTAATTAAAAAGATATTCCACTTCAAAACATTGTCAAAAAAGCTGAGTTTCAAAAATTCCCTTCCATTTGTTCAGAAAATGCAAGATTACGGCCTTGTGTTTGTGGTCAGCAGCATTCAATCCCCGAGATCAGATAACAAGCACATCTATATTCGGAAGCCGGCGAGAAGGGGGCGAGAAGGGACAGCGGACACGTAACATAACCCGCTTCTAAACGCCACCGGTCTGCTGGAGAAGCCCACCTAATGCTTCAGGTGTCTGCTGGCCCAGCTATGTCCACTTAGCTATCCAAAGCTACTTCATTGCTTCCGTCTGCTTGATGGAAGCAGAAAACACGCAACTGTCCCTTTTCGTCTCAGGTTTATGGGGGAAGGAGAGAAAAAGGGGCGAGGAGGAAGGTCCACATCCCCTCTGCAGCTCTCCAAGCAAACACGCTGCTAAAGCCCAACGGAAGGAGGACAGCTGTCCGTGGTGGCCGGGATGTGTGCCCGGCTCTACTCTCCAAAGGTGGCGGGGGGAGGGCGTGGGGGAGGGAGCAGTGAGACAGGCCACTTGACACATCAGAATGAGGAGGGACGCTTCCGTTTCAAACTGTGACAACAGGAAGGAGCTACGGGATGGAATCAAAGCGGGCTTGACTGCAGAAGGTGACGCTGAGCCGGGGCCAGGCGCCGAACTCGGCGATTCTAACATTTCCTCGCAGGTGGCCGGGTCTCCCCAGGGTTAGGGCATCTGAGTGTGGGAACGGGAGAGAAGTCAGCGTGTCGGTGAGACTGTTTGTGAGGACCCACGTGGACAGGAGCGAAGGGGAGGCAGGACGGGAGGGGTCATTTGGGGGACTGGGGGTCTCGGTGAGGTCCTGCGGTGTGGCAGGAAGGGCACCGGGACAGGAGGTGGGGGGTATCTGGCTAGCGACTTGGGGGACAGGACATTTCCTGGCACCTACAGGGCACACGGAGTGAACGGAGTGGCTGAGGTGGGGGGCCAGGTGCTGGGCTGGTCTTCCTGTCCCCGCCTCAGATCAGTGTCCCCTCCCTCCAAGAGCAAATCTGAAGGGTAGGGCCACGCCCACTGCAGAGCGGGGCCACCAAGGCGGAGGTGCATTAACTGGTATCGCCTGTTAACAGACAATAAATCTGGTGAAAACGAGATAAACGGTAAATGGAACGATACCATGGAGTGGATTTTAACGGAGAACTACATTTTATTTTCCTTCTGCAGGAAGAAAACGCTTTGAGAGACATGTCCTAGTGGGCAGGAGCTTCTGTGAGAAAAAGCCCGGACCCCTCACAGTCGTCCAGCTGCATCAGCTGTCACAAGGATGCCTCCGATGCGGCCGACACTCCCAACGCACGTCCTTAACGCACTGCGGGCACGCTCACGGTGCCCTAAGCGTGTGAAGAGTTGTTTAAAGACGCAGGGATAACCGGAGTGGGTGCTCGCACAGACTCCCTGGGGAGGGTCTGGGAAGGGGCGGGCACCCCGGAGCCAGGGCGAGGTTGCCGCGCAGACCTACGTCTCTGTAAACGTCTCAGGCGTGTCTCTGAATCAATGCGTGGAAGCATCAGAGACGGTGCAGGACGCTTTCAGGACACACGTCCCGTCACTTCATCCCCCCGGGGCCCCCGTCTTATTGGAACACACGGAACACACGAGACATCAGAAGCACAACCGCAGCTTTTGGAAACCAGGCCTCTTCATCTTCGCTGATAAAGATCGACTTATTTACAACAGCATTCGGATCCGTTCAAACTGAACGCATTTGGGAGGGATTTATAAGATAGCGCATGATACCGTATGGGTTGAAACGATTTAATTTGTATTTTTAGAAAAATGGACGGAATTCTAGAAAAAAGTCTCCACTATTTCCTACATCCGCTTAGATAAAATTCCTACGGCCAGAGTTCCTGCGCTTTGTATATAGTTCTGAAAGACCTCTGGAGGAATTGTGAAAGAAAACGCATTCAAAAATGTACGTCTGAACTTTTACAAACAGGCATTTTCATCAAGAGCTTCCTTTGCTGGCGTTAAATCTTTAGCGGGAAGAGGCCCACCCACTAGGGACAGTTTGAGCACTTCAGAAGATGCCAGCTGGTGTCAGGCTCTGTTCTGCCGCCGGAATTGTGAGGACGTGCTCAACAGACACCCATCAAGGCCCCACTGGGGACAGACACTGTCCCCGGCACACACAGACCCCTGCCCTCACAGGGTTTAAGTCCGACTGCGAGAAGAGACGCTGGAATGAGGGCGCGGTCTTCTAGCCAACGCCATACGTGCCAGGCAGAGCGAAAGGGCTTTGGAGGGAGCGCAGAGCAGAGGGCAAGGGGCGTGCTCGAGCGGCCACCGTCAGCGCACAGCTGGCCTCTGTGAGGCATCCAGCGACGTTCGAGTGGCGCCATGAAGGGAGTGAGGACCTTTGGGAAAATGGCTTGGAGGAGAATCAGCTTCTTGGCCCGAGCCCCGAGAGCGCACCTTGCTTTGTGGGGTCTGAGGGACAAGGTCGGCATGGCCGGCACGAGGCCGCGAACGAGAGGGCAGAACAGCAGGTGGATGAGGTGACAGCGAGCCAGCGCATGAGAGCCGCGGGGACCGTCTGATGAGACTCGGCTGGTTCTCCAGACGAAATGAAGAAGCCGTTGGACCACTCTGAGAAGAGTGGCGTGACCTGGCTTACACTGTTAACGGACTGCGCAGCTCGCGTGCTGAGCCCCGACGGCGGGGACCAGGGCGGACGCAGGCGGCAGTGATCCGAGCGGGAGAGGTGAGGGGCGGTTACGGCGCAGAGGCTGAGAGGGGGTCAGGGTGCAGCTGCCTGCTGAAAGTAGAACAGTCCGTATCCTGACAGTCGGTGACCCCAACACTGTGACAGAGGAGCCAAGTGGATGGGACTGCCCTTTAGGGAGACGGAGAGGTCACGGGCTGCAGGGGTTTGAGTGAATCAGGGACGCAGCTTAGGAAACACACTCTGCGAGGTGTCACCGCACACGGACACAGATGTGGGGACAGCTGGTGGGCGGTCGGATGCGTGGCCTGCAGATACACACGTCTGGGCGTCACCAGCACGTGGATGGCGCTTAGAGCCACGAGACCGCCCCGGGGCACGAGGAGACAGAGACGCGGAGCTCGTCCGCGCCGAGAAGCGCACTCAAGCCAGTCCCGCTGAGCAGAACGAGCGCCGAGGTCCAGGAGCCCGCTGCGTCTGCCACACCTAAGACGCAAGTCCCTGTGCTTCAGAATCAAGGTCGAACGTCTTCCTTTTTTTATTAGTTTCAAGGACCCAGTACATTGCCTAGACGTGAATATAGTTCATGAAATCATCCCCCCCCGGCTCTCCACCAGCCATTACAGTACTGCTGACTGCGTTCCCCATCCCCGTGACCGTCTATCAACTGCTAATCGGTACCCCTTGAACCTTGCACCCCTTTCTTCCAGCACCCAAGCACCCTCCCCTCTGGCCGTCACTAGATTTTCCGTAAACTTCTGAATACAGCAAAGACAGAGCGGCAGCTTGCTACAATGACATCACGGGGGATCGTGACAGTATAGCATTTGAGTCGAGTGATCTTATTTTTCATCTCTGAACCCTTGGTTTCCAGCACAATGCTTCACAGAGGAGAGGCTCAATAAACAATTATTAAAATCAGTGACTGAGTGATAAGTATTTGTGACATTAAAGATATTTTCAGGTCGCGTTAAAATACAATCAAAACCACAATGAGATACTACCTCACCCTCGTCAGAACGGCTATCATCAATAAGACAAGAAACAACAGGCGTTGGAGAGGAAGTGGAGGAGGAGGAACCCTCGTGCACGCTCGTGTCAAGGGGACTGCGGACTGGTGCAGCCGCTGCGGAACACAGTATGGAGGGTCCTCAAAACATGTCCCCCAGCAATGCCCCTTCTGGGTATCTACCCCTCAAATTAGAAAACATTTCTTCATAAAGATATATGTACCCTTATGTTCGTTGTGGCATAATTAATTCACAGTGGCCAAGACATGGAAACAACCTAAGTGTCCTCTGATAGATAGATAATGGGATAAAGATGTGGTTCGTACACACAATGGAATACTACTCAGCCATGAAAAAGATGAAATACTGCCATTTGTGACAACATGGATGGATCTCGAGAGCACCATATTAAGTGAAATCAGATAGAAAAGGACAAGAACCACATGATTTCATTCTTAGGTGGGATATAAAACAGAAAGCAACCAATGAGCAAACAAAACAAACTCATACACACAGACAACGGTATGGTGTTTACCAGAGGGGACGGGGGTCAAATTCATGGTGATGTAAAGAGACCCGTCTTGGGTGGTGAGCACACAATGCAATACACAGATAACGTATTATAGAATTGTACACTTCAAACTTAATTACTCACTACCCAATGTTACCCCAATACATTTAATTAAAAAAAAATTAAAAAGATATAATGAAAAAAAAATTCCTATCATTGAAAGATACAGAATGAAAAACGTACAGATGAAATGATGGGATGTTTGGGATTGCTCTGAAATTGCCTGGGGTGGGAGGAGCACCTGGGTGGGAGGGGCCCCTGGGTGGGAGGGGCCCCTGGGTAGTGGTACAGATGGCGAGTCTGACCACATACCGGTAACTTTTGAAGCTAGGTGATGATTAAATATACGTACGTATAGCATACTATTTTGCCTACTTTTTTATGGTTCTAATTTTCATAATAAAAATTTTTAAGTCTTTGAATTTTAACACATAAGCTAAATATTTTTCTTATAATTACATTTATAACATCAGTCAGTAATTTTTAAATGGAAAGGGAAAGAAATAGGCAACATGTGTCTAAATTATAAATTCTTGATAAGAGGAAAATTCAAACTTTGACGGGGTCCACACACAGCTGAAGACGTATTCCCTGCATCCGGTACTTTTACAGGTATCCAACATCACTGACTTCCTCGTCCCCTTTTACCATTTCAGTTTTAACGTTCAATTAAAAAAAATGCTAAGAAAATAGTAAGTATAATCTCCTAATTCTTGAGCACTTCAAAAGAAACATTTTACATTACGTGCAACTCACCTGCTGTGAAATCTTCCGTCAGATCAATAAACGCATGGGAATGTGGGATTCGCATTTTACTTTTAGTGGGCAGGGCAGGATGCCATGATAAATTCCTAAAAAAAAAAAAATTTGTTTTTCTTAACACAAACATCCAATGAGCATTGTTTTAAAACAAAAAATCTGTGCGTGCATTGCAAGCGATTTTAAAAGTGTACTTATTTTAATGAGAGGTTTTCTATACCATAAGATCCACTCTTTGAGGGCACACAGCTCAGGGGTTTCCAGTACGTGCAGTGTGCGACCGTCACGGTGAGCTAATCCCCAAACCCTTTCGCTTTCATCACCTCAAAAAGAACCCTGTGTCTACGAGTTGCTTCCCACTCTCTCCCCTGTGCTCCAGCCCCTGGTGAGCACCGCTCTGCTCCGTCCCTCAGCTTGTCCCACGCTGCACATTTCGCATCCGTGGAATCACTTGACATGTGGCCTTTGGTGGCTGGCTTCGTGCACTCACGTTGTAGCACATACGGGCACTTCAGTTCTTTATTTTTTTTAATGCCTACAGCACCTGGGCTTCCTAAGTGGTCTCCCATCCAAGGACTAACCAGGCCCGACCCTGCTTAGCCTCCGAGATCAGACGGGATCGGGCGCGTTCAGGGTGGCGTGCTGCAGACATCTCAGTCCTTTTTATGGCACGATACAGATGAAGCTTTCAAACATGATGCTGTGTGAAAGAGGCCAGCTGTGGGGTTACACCCCACACGATGTCATACGTACGAACGCCGTAACAGGTGCACCCACAGACAGGAGGCAGGTAATAGGGGCGGGGGGCGCACTGGCTCCCGGCACGAGCTACTGGGTTAGGTGATGGCTACCTAACACTGTCATCAATGTAGTAAATACCTCTAAATTCTACCCTTAATAATAGATAAATATTACGCAAGTGAATTGTATCTCATGAAAAAAAAAGTGTGAAGTTTTTATACGTCTCTCATAGAGTTCTCTTTAACGTGAACGTCGCAAATAACCACGGTCCGACGAGCAACACCAGGCCGGTCACACTGGCAGACTATGAACTACCACAGGAAGGGGCGCTGAGGCCACCCCACAGGCCCTCATCATGTGAGGGCCCTCCAGGGTTGACGGCACCCCATCCACCAAGGCCCTCCCCAGATCAGCCCCCAGCAGCAGGTGTCTGCCCTTCTCTGCTTTCCTGCAATACTTTACTAATAGCACCTGGGTTTGCATTAAAATCACTTGAGGAACTGTCTCCTTGACTCTGTACATTCCTCTAGACGCCC
This sequence comes from Macroglossus sobrinus, assembly GCA_004027375.1. Lineage (NCBI taxonomy): Eukaryota > Metazoa > Chordata > Mammalia > Chiroptera > Pteropodidae > Macroglossus > Macroglossus sobrinus. The sequence continues at coordinate 74,101 of PVKZ01003815.1, forward strand.
AGATTGTAGGTATTTGTACCCACGATGCCTAACCAGGGCCTGGCCCCAAAGACGGGCTGACCCGAATCAGAGTCCTCAGCCGCCTCTCCTGCTCTTCTTTCTCTGCTCCCAGTTAGAATCTGCTGTTCTGTTTTCATGGTTCTACGTTCTCGTCCATATGGAAGCACAGACATGTCATCTCTGAAGAGCAATTTAAGGCTAATTAAGTCCAACTTAATTGTCTGCACAGCATCCGATTGACTGGGTAGCAAACAAGGTTTATTTGTGAATTAGTTTTGACATGTTGTGAAAATGGGGAGAAACAATTCACTAATTTGTTCTTGGCAGGTGGAATCTGGGAACTAGAAAAAGCATTTGCCATAAGAAAATTTCTCTATACGGAAGGTCTTGTCTTCTACAAACAATGACTTCCTCCTAATAACCTTCCTTTCTACTTGTCCCCACAATGTGGGCCTCATCCGCACCCTGAACAAGGCAGTAAAGACAAAACCAAGCAGTATTTATATAACCTAATTTTATCGTTTTAACCAAAACCCCATAATAGACCGTTATGGCAAGAAAATATTAAAATAAATTGAGAAACTGCGTTTAGCATTTGTTGTAAGGTAATTCATGCTACACAAGGTTAGGAATGCTTAAAATAATTCCAGTGAGGTTCGATTTAATAATTGCTGGTTCCCTTTGGAAGAGAATCCATTTATTCATTGTTGTGCTTTAAATTCTAAGCACTAAAGCATTTTCAATTACTAATAAAATCATCGGACTCAGGCTAGAGATTCTGTGACAAGTTTAACCCAAAGTCACTGCAGAAGACTTTCCTAAAATCCTCAACACATTTGTAGTTAGAGGCCAAAAGTGAATCAGAAACGACAAGCTTTTTCAAAGCTGGGCTCCGTGAGGAGAATCACGTGGCTGACTTCAATTTCCACAGGAAAAGTTCATGGTTTTGTGCCCTGCAGAATTTTTTTATAGATTTGCTCTGAACTAAGTTCTCACTAGAATTTTAGAAAAACCTCGAATAACTTGTGATATTTTGCTGCAGGGATTATTTGACAAAAATAGACCTTTCAAACGAAGAGCCCAGAACAGCGATAAAACGAAAGTCACAGAGACAGACTACGGGCATAAAGATGGGTTTCATGGGACCCATACATTGTTTAAAATTTTTTGAATTCACTGGTAAAACTTAGATAAAAATAAAAAAATCCGTTTTCGCATAAAAATCTGGATTTCCAGCTTTTCTGGAACCATCCGAAGGCCTGGCAACCAACGGGGCCTCCTCAGACAGAGCGCGCGTCCGGGCACAGCTGAAGTCCCCACCGCCCGTGCGGTGGCTGTGCTGGCTTTGCTTCCCTTCAGACACGTGGCTTTGCAACTGCTACCAAAACACGAACTGTCATCTCGCTCTCTTGAACATTTCAAATCGGTGTTGGAGTTCATCAAAGCACTTTCACTGTGATGCTTGTTGCCCGTACTGTGACATTACACGGAACGTGTCTTAAAAGGCAGTTTATGTTTTATGCGCATTGTTTATCTATTAAGTGCCACAGGTGGGGCTGGGGAGAAGGGCTGTGGTTTCGTTCTGTATTGCATTTTAAGATGGTTGAGAACTGAATATATATATATATAGTTGTCTATCTAAATTAGACTGTTTAAAATGTTATAGTTCAAAATAAAATCCATCTCTCCTATCTTTAACGCTGCTCTTTGCACACATCACAGTTTTCCAGTGAGAAGCAGCAGATACTACATTTTTCAAGCAACTATACTCACAAAAGCTATCATCTTCTCATATACGTGCTCAATTCCACTTGAAGGCCAAAGCCACAGATACAAACTGCTCTGATTACAAAGAAAGAAACAGCAGAGATGAACGAGTGGGCAGTTAGTTCTGAGTCACGGTGAGTCTATCCGCTGACGTTCCTTGACCTCTGTGGAAAATTCCAGTTATTAGCTTCCCCCCACAGGAAACATAATCATGTCAAGGTGTTCTAATTTGTGGGCATCACCCCTAATCTCCAAGAACAGCATTTATCAAAGAATACATTTAAATCTAATTAATGTCAACTGCAGCTTTCGGTTGCCAATGGCAACTGCTCTTTCAGATGACTGCTAATCCACTCACTTTTCAATGATCTGCCTCGACCGAATTGCCATTATTAAGATACCCAGGGGAAGGCAGCTACTGGGAGATGGATCTAGCATCCTTCTTCAAGCTGCCCAGTCCGGTGGTCCTCAAATATCTGTGCTCAGAGAGGCTCGAAAAGAATTTTGAAAAACTATGTATCCCTTAACAGATCTAAGTCCATTTCTAAGACTATCATCTGTTGTCATCAGCTTAAATAGCTACAAAATAGGTGATCTTCAAATCTTTTAGAATTATGAGATTTTAAGATAAAATGATTACCCTTGATGATGAAACCAGTGGACTATCAATCTCATATTGAGTTGTTACCAGGCACCGTCATCCACACACACAGGAAACGCATGAGCAAGCTCTTCTTGAATCGTACCTCTCCCCTTTATCCTTGCACTTGTATTTCCATTTCATTTGCTTACAGATCATTATGAAATGAAATATTTTTACAGCGGAAGTCTTTAGTGATTACTCTAGCATATGTCTCCAAAGAACTGTTTGTGCATAAATTGTAAATAAATTAAAATTGGTACTTAATTGGTTTTATGTAGCCAAGCATTTAAAAAACCTCTGAGGTTATTTTAACGACTAGTGTACAACTGATAATAACACACATTCTATAGTTCGGTAACTTATTAAACCAGAGGTAAAATTTTACTGAAAATGCATTTTTTGAACAGATGAATGGAGCTTTAAAATATATTAGTTTATTCATCCTTGTGATATTGCTAGGATGAGACAGGATTCAACGGTTTCTTCTGACTCATCTTTATAGGTATAAATGCTAAGAAATCTTAATATATTTTTTATTGCAACCTCCCTGGAAATACAATATTATGAAATTATTCTTAATGTGTTCAGGTATGAAACATATTCTATGATTATATATATATATTTTAAAACCCCTTATTTTTTAGAGATATAGACCGGAAGATCTGTAGATTAAACATGTCTGGGGTGGGGAGGCTACAAGAGAGGGAAATGAGGGAAAAAGTGTGACAATATAAGACTGGTCGAGAGCTGCTCACTATAGCTGCATGGCAGGTGCATTATATACAGATTTACTGTTCCGTTCTCTTCACCTTTGCATGCTGAAAATTTTCCATAATAAAAGTAAAAAGCAAAATTTAGAGCTGCTGATTTAGCTCATTCAATTTATGGAGAATGTCTGTCATAGGATCCAATTCGCAAAGGCAGTCCTCACTGTCAAATCAATCTCCGAATGAAAGTTATTTTCTGTCAGAAAGAGTCTGACCTCATTTTTTCAATGCAAATGGAATGCTAATATGTGTTTCAAGGGACAGGATAAAGACTGTAGAGAAAAGTACAGAATATATATTTCAGGGCACTACACCGGCTCCACCTCCGGCCCGCAGGCACTGCCCCTGCCCCGCAGCGTCCCCGCGACGGCCATGCCACGCGGGCAGGTGCGGTCCCCGGCCCGTTCGTCCTCTGTGTCCTCTGCCCTGCGCAGCCCTGGGGGAGCTCACGGCATGCTGTCCCCTGGGCTGAGGGTCCACCCTAGCCGGGGACACTGCCAGAGGCCCGCGGCTGCGCGGACGTGATGGCAGAATGGACTCGAGGCCCGGGTCACCCCCCCCCCCGCGGGCCCCAAGCCCCCTGCCCTGGGGACGCGCGGTGACCACGGCCAGCGCCCTATGAAAGGCCGGCTTAGGATGCGCTCCCGTCTGGCGTCCCCGCCAACACAGACACCTGCACGGGGTGCACGGGAGCGGGGAGGGGGCAACCCGGGGACTGTCTCCTCGGCTTCGCGCACATAAAAATTATAAGATTTAGCTAAAAGCAAAGTGAATAAATTTTGAGAATAAATTCTGAAATCATTCACTTAGAAACAAGCAAAAATTCATTTACATTCAACTCTGCCAAGCAGAACCTCAAACAAGGCTGTATGATAAACCCCTAGAGACTCATCACTCATTTAACTGACCATCCAGAGGCTTCTGGGCAAACCCCGGGAAGTAAAAATATGGATGCTTAAGTAACATACCCCTTAAAATAACCACAGCGTACACAATTCTAAGTCATTCATTCTAACTTTTCACTATTTCTGTGGCTTAATTTTGAAAAAAAAAATTAGGTGAAAAATAATGGGAGAATAAATTATTTTTCAATAACAAAATTTCTTTCAGAAAAAATCAAAGTTAAACGGATGAAGTGTTTCTATGGAAATACCACTAAAAAACGTATTTCTCAAGTTCTAATAGATTCTTTTCAACAACAGTGTTCAAAGTATAAATGGTGTATGAGGGGAGTTGGGGTGGGGGCTGCTCAGGGAATTTTCAGAAAATCCGAACCATCTCAAAGCCACCGTTTTTGGCGAAGATTATGAATACTAATGCTGCTACAAAGTTAAAAGCTGCCTTGAGGATTTTTGGTTTCTTTTGTGTTATAACCACAAAAGTGTAATTTTTATATTCTTCCTGAATTGTAGAGTTAAGTGACCCAATATCATACTATTATTCCATTAAGATAAAAACCTGCAATATTTTCTGAAATGCATCAGTAGACAAACAAATCAGCAATAAAAATGGAGGGTGCTTTAATACATCAGCTGTTGGTTATGATTTGAGGAAAGATGAAAAGTTACATGGAAAAACAGGGATTTATTCCTCTGGATTGAGAGCAGCTAAGTATAAATAAAAAATCGGGGACTTTTTTTTTCTTTTTTGATAATAGAGGAAAAAACCCCACCCACATAACACTTAAAAATGGCTGCTCTCAACGCCAGTGCTATTCCATGCAGAGCTTTGGGGCCTTCGGCTGTGGAGTAAGCAGCGTACGGCGAGGCATTTACCTGTCGCACGCCTACGGCAGCATCCCCTGGCGTACAACCTGGCCCCGACCCAGAGTGCGCCTGTCCTCAGCACAGGAGTCACAGAAAACGTGAACCGACCAAAATGACATTTGGCTTTGATGAAATTTACAGGTACAGGTTACTTCGGGACTAAAAGCAACACTGAAAGCTTAAGCAGCGTCAGCCTCCAATCCCCTTTTACAGGAAACGCCCATCAACGGCGACCTCGCGGCCTGCAGGAACAGGGCTGACCCTCAATAGCTAGGAGCCACTTCTCAGGAACGTGTCACATGACTTCACTTCAAGCTGTTACAAACTGAGGTTGAGGCGCAAACCGCAGCCTGCCTCTGACCTTTTAACACACTAATGACCTCCTGCTCCGTGGGAGATGTGGCACCCCTCCTGTCCTTGGGGTACCCCCGTACCACTTGCGAGGGAGTCTCCTGCCTGTGGCCACCGCCTGCTGAGACCGACCGCTGCGCCGCCACTGCAGCCGGACCGCCACGCCAGCCGGACCGTGGGCGAGCACCCATCTCCACGCCTGCGCTGGCGCAGGGTCAGCCGGGGGCCCTCCGGCACGGTCCCATGGGGCACCGAGCGCGCTGAGGCCGGGGAGATGGGGAGGCCAAACGGAGGCTGGTGAACAGTCCACAATGTCAGTGCCGCTGGCTTTTGCCCTTCTGCCCCTATGCACGTGTCTGTGACGTATGACGTCGTCATGCCTGAGCACATGTGTGTTTTAGCAGTACACTGATGCTTGCTCCCGTGGGGGCACACTCAGCTCTCCGGGGGACGAACCATGACACTGCCAGGCGACAGTCACCCTCACAAGGCTTCTGCCGATTTATATATCTCCGTTAACGTGGCTTCAGGACAAGTCTCGGATAAAAACTTGTTGCTTACAATACAGTTAGCTACTATTGTTTAATCTGTAGCTGCAGTTTAAATAAAAAACATCATAAAATACCAAGGTATTACTCCAGTATGCTGAAGTATACCAGAGTATAGTTCATAAAAAAGTGAACCTGCCTTTAGACAGGGTAAAAGCTGGTTTTTCAAGCGTCATCAGAGGAAAAAAATCGAATACAGAACTCAGAACAAGTAAATAAACTACGACGCTATCACATGATATTCTAAATACGTTTCTTATAGATGAAGTAAAAAACCCACAAAGATCTTAGAAATTTTACTTTTTGAGTTATCAACTATGGCTGTTTCACAGGGCACAATTTCTAAAGGTCAAACTGGATCCTATTAATGATGTCCAGGTATTTCTCTGACTAAAATGGAGGTTACTAGGGAACAAGCCAGGCCGGAGGTCACCATGACGTTCTCAACCACAGGTCTGTCTCTGGGGATAAGGACAGGATGGGCTTCGGAGCGGTCCCTGCCCAAGGCAGAGGAGCCCAGCCTACCCCGGGGGGAGTGGCCTGCACGTCCCACACCCACACACGCTCAGCTCCCCACAGGGCAAAGCAGGGTCTCCAGCCACTTGGTCTCTAAGGCAGGGGTCTCGTCCAGATATTTTTCGAAGTTTGGGGAAAAACAGCTTTCTCACTCAGGATTCACAGTAAGTCTTTCAAAAGTCACTATGAGTGACATCAAAACACCCATATTCTTTATTGAACATCTTCAGAAAGTGATAGGAAAGATAAGCTCCTCCTCGTAATACTTTAAATGTTGACAATTTACTCGCTTGTGTGCCTGTAAATCACATTTCAAAAACTAATCATAAAAATACACTCCTTTTCCAAATCACAAGAGATAAATTCATTAGGTTTCCAAGTACCTGGGGAAGACAAACTGACAAAGATGCCTGTTGTATCCTAAGTCTAGAGGAATTGAAACGGAGGAATTCTTTGAATTGCAAGATTCCAGGTTTCTAGCTTCAGAATGAAGGGCAAGCTCGAATAGCCTAGTGAGAGTCCTCGCAGGCATGCCGGTCAAGGGTAAAGCACACGGAAAAGTTTCCAGAGCTTCGAGAAGGCATGTTTACGTTTACAAGCAATTAGTGCTTGCTCATGAGCAAATAAAAGAGAAAAGGAACAAGGCTTAGTCAGCGTCAAGTCTGGGAGCTGACACAGCTAACTAAGGTGGAGCATCCAATCAAGACGGTGCTCTTCATCCTATCGAAATGAAATCTTTCCGTTCTAAAAACACCTAATAAACCAATATTTAAACGAGGACCTGTACAGTTTGCAACTCTAATCTCCAGGGGGATAAAGAGATTCTGGCCCTGCAGGAAAGCAGCTGCGAGCCAAACTGTTCGGGGAAGCTCGTAAGCTGACCCAATGCCCGTTCAAAACCCTTCTAAGAACCAGGATTTGCAGAGAGCTGGGTTCTTCCCCAACGGCTGGAGCAATCAGCTCACACAGACACGGTCCCTGCAGCAGTGACAGCAGAGTAATTCCATGGGTCCCATCGTGTTTACTCACCCTCCTAACAGTATCTGTGGCTGGCTGGATTCATTTGTGATGCCGAATACATCAGGAATTAAATCGCCGTTGAAGCTGAAAAGAGAGCGTTGCAAATATGAAGCAGCTCTTTTACTGAATTCTGACTTAGCTCTAGAAGAAAAATAACCCCGGGGAGGAGTGGCAGGCGCTACAATGCTCATCGGTATGTTGTTGTCAATGAAACGTCGGCACAAGTGACATGGGTCACTGCTGGGCCCAAGCGTTCAAGCCCTCGTTAAGCTTGCCGTGGCAAAGACAAGGACGCGTGTTTCAGACGATCCGGCTCCCCAGGGGATGAGGCCTCCGACAGCCTGACTCACAGGGGGACGGCGAGGGGCACAGCCCACAACTGACCCTCGCCGACACATAGCGTGAGCAAGGAATCAACTCTGGTTGTCACACTCCGGGGTTGTTGGTCACCTCGGCAGGATCTAACCTGCCCCTGAGTGACAAGGAGATGTCACTTATTTCAGAATCAGGATCCACCTTGTTTAGTTAGGCGGGCTTAGCAGAAATAACCCACGGAAGTAATCCCTTAGCCGGTGTAAAAATTCAAAGTGGCCACTAAATATGGCAACAATGAAAAACATATACCTGAGAAAGAGATCAAGCTAAGTGACTTTAAGATTAATCCATGGACTGACAGTTTAGACTTCTAATGGCCAGTGACCTATTCCTATGATGACGGATTTTAATAATTGCAGGAAAGGAAGCTTTGGACAGAATGTGGCCATACACTGATTGCTTTAGTCTCTAAAATGATCGCCACCATATAATCAAACATCCTGAACTCTGGATTAAATTTATCCTGGTATGAGAATCTGTTTTGAGGAAACAAATGAACACTAAGTGCTATAAAAATGGCCCCAAGTTTCTCCTTGATATAGAATCTTTCTACGTAACTGGAGGAAACCCTGGACCCTTCATATCTGCCAATTAAGCACTAACAGTTTGATCCCCAAACAATGAAGTTATCTTAATTCTTTGAGTAAGGGCGTGGCTAGAATGGACACAGATCCATAACAGACGCATTCAAAGCTATTGAACAAAGACAAATCACACATCTCTCCCTCTTTCCAAAATACTGAATCTCATTTTTTTCTTTCATCCGTCATGGCAAGTAAGTATCATATAATCTGGAGTACAGGCTTTTATCTGCTTTAAAGGGAGAGTGAATTTCGTGTCCATACAACTAAGCAAAGTGGTTTCTTGCGTGAAAAGTGTCATGTTACGTTTGTAAGTTTCAGATCGTCACAGGGAAGCGAGCAGATACTTACTCCATAATTAGTGGTTCATCCTGAAAAGTCCTATTGAGCACGGTCATGTTGTGAGGATCTGTGAAGAAAAGGAATCTCTAAATCAGCAGGTATTCTTTCTGATATGTACACTTAGGGAAAAATATCCTTTTAATCTTTTCAAGATTCATCTCGAATTAATTCCAACTGTTACCATTAACGATATACTTCAAATCCAGCTTAAATGGATGTGAAGTTTGTGAAGACAAAGTATTGGGAGAATTCATTCTCTGGTAAAGCCCAGCACTACATAACTTCCATCTGAGGCTTCGATGTAAAAATCGCTCAGGTGAGTCTCCCTTATATACAGTTTGGCACCAGACAGGTGACGATGTAGGTTTCAGGGTAGAGAAGCCAACGCTCGTGAAGTTACTGGACTTGTCTGCACACAGGCAGAAGCTCCTTCTTCAGATGCCCACTGAGCAAATGCACCGCAGGGACTGAGGCTGCTGGCAGTATTCCCACATGTCACAGAAAGCACAACTACACTATCTGTAATCCACCGGCTTTTCAGATAAGCCTTGGGGGTTCGTGGGTGGATATGGTGGACGAGACGCAATCTATACTCCACCCTTGTGCTTTCTTGGATGGGGAGACTAGGAATCAAAAGCGGGGTTCTCCAGCATCCTTCCACCCGGGTTCTGAATGAAGCGCCGTGTTGCCCACCGGACACGCTGTGTTTCGGAAGGCGGGCCTCTGGGGAAGCTGGGCCTCTGCCACGTCTGTCTGAACTTGTGGGGAGAGGCAGGGTGCAGGGCACCCCATTTGCTGGCGAGAATCACGACATTCTGGCTGTGGTTGTGCAATGGGGCCCCTTCCTAAGAGTAAGGAGGCGGTAGCTCCCTTGAAGGCTTTGGGAATGGTTCCAGAAAGTTCCACCTAGAGTCTGTTCTTCAGCTCTCCCGATAATGTGGCAAGCCATCGAAACCCTTTAATAAACCTCGCTCTTTCTGAAGCGAGCCACAGTGAATTTTGTTCTCTGAAATTGACCCCAGACCGGTTCTGGGTTGAAAATGAAAAATCAGAAAATGGACTTTCAGAAAAGCTTTTAAAGACCATGACAGACACTCAAGCTATTCAGAACACTACTTTTTGCAGTCACATCAGAAAGCAGGCATATTTTCCCATTCATATGCAGTGATAAATACGAAAGAGTCCTAAAATATAGTCACCTAATGTTTGGTTTTGTCCCCAGAAGATAACAGCTCCTAACTCGCCGCTGGCATGATTTTGGGGAAGGAAGGTCAGAAGAACATCCATTTGTGAATCCCCATCATAATCCCCAGGGACTACACTTGTGATCAATGCACTGTGATTCCTGAAAGAAACAAGCATTTTAAGAAACCCAGGCGAGTTAATAACAGACGAGGTCATCTTTATATTTGCACCGTATGAAAATATTTTCAACGCAAAATTTAAAATTTCACAAAAGCTTATCAGCCTTCATGTCTGTGGGCCTCTTTGGTCTACAGAAGAATTCGGGGGGAATGCACAGGAGTCTTAAGAAATAAGACAAATCTGAAATTTATGGAGAGAAAGCTCGGTTTTATGCTCAAGCAGCGGCTGATGGCCTTTTACTTGGTTCTCCTGTTGAGGATGCCAAGACACTGGGGTGGTGTTTGTAACAAACGGAGGCTTATCATCCATCATCCATCAGTTAAGAGATATTATTCATAAGATATTTAATTTTGGATTTTAACGCAGGTTTGAAACATACAGTGAAAACAGAATAATCTTTTCATTCCTGAAAGCTATTCAAGATTCATAATGGAAAATAAGTTCCTTTTACTAAAGCTGGCAATACACTATGCAAATATACATACCTACTTTTTTATTTTTAAAAATAAAATAATTCTAAAATTATTTCTATTAACCTTCAAAACTTAAAACATTCTCAAGGCTTGTCATAACGTGTTTGAGTGACCCAAACAAAAAATATGTCTTAAATTCAATTTATAGTTAATCCTACTTGGAACAAATAGTAAGAAAGCAAGTTTGCAAATAGACTACGGGTAATTATTTTCTAAATAGCAACAAAGACCTAAACACACACACACACACACACACACACAGGTTTTATTTAAAGTGAAAATGAAGACAATACTGAAAAGGTATAAAGAAAAATATAATTACAGCTCTATTATAATGCATCTACTTACTCTGTCCCAGATATTATGCCAAGAGCTTAAGGGCTATTATCTGATAATTTAATCTTCATGATCTGAAATAGGTATTATTCTCATTGAACAGATTAAGACACTGATGATCAGAAGGATTAGGTTGCCTCTGTGTTTTAAACAGCTAAAGAGAATAGCTGGACTTCAAATTGTTGGGTTGGCACCTAAAATTGAGTCTCGTTACAATAAAATATTCTTGGCAATGCCAGTTTCCTCAAAGACTCCAATCATACTCTAACATTTTCATGAAAAATACCTGTCTTTAAAAATGATGATTCAGCAACCACACGTGAACCTAAGGCGTACACCTCTACGTGTTTGCGTGTGAATCTGCAGTACTGCACGTGCTCGGCAGTAATACCTGTTCATCCTTTAGTAGCAAAAAGTACCCTGAAATTGATAGGGATACATCACAACGGATAAGATGGAAATTCAGACACAGAGATCACGAATGGACACAGCATATGGAGGGTTGCTAACTGACTCAGCCGGCCAGGCAACTCTTAAGTGCCAGGAGCAAAAGGCTCCAAAATAAAGCTTTTTGCCCTGAAGAAACCCTGAGAGGCTCAGAATTTGGAGTCATCAGAAATAGCGTAAGACAAGAGTGAGGCACGAGGCTGCAAACGGGTTTAACTGAAAGTCTGTATCGCGAGTGACAGTCCTTTCTCCTTCTCGCTGAGCCAGGCAAAAGCCAAGCAGTCTATTTTGGGGAGGTTTCAGGCAGCAGAGATGTAATTTCCAGAAGAACTTAGGCAAGGTTCTGGCCTTGAGTTAAAGACAGGGAGTTAGCGGAGTCTATAAGAGGATGAGTTTGACACCTCGCCCCGAGCTCTAGGCTAGTCCCTGGAAACCAGCCAGCCAGGAGCTCAGGGCAAGCGCTGATGCAAAGAGTTTCCAAATGAGCTCGGCAGTGCCTTTCTCTTAGGGAGAAATAGGCACCCGCCTTCTGAAGAAACCAGGGATGTAAAGAGAGCCAAGCGAACAGCAGTAAGGAATCGGAAGAAAGAGCACACAGGGGAAAGAGAACTTCAAAACTATACTGGAAGGCATAAGAGAAGTATGCCCATCAACACAAACAAAACAGCAGCATGCTAAGACAAAAGAACAATGAGAGCAAAAAAAAAAAAATACAAACAAACTTGGAGTTAAAAAACTATGACAGCTAACATAAAAAATTCAATAGAAGGATTACGATAAAATCGAGAAAACCCCCTGGAGAGGAATATAAAACAAAATGACAAAACACGGCTAGAGTAAAGGAATACAGGATGGACCTAGGGAGTCCAATAACCAACCGACCAGAATTCCTGAAAGAGGAAACAAACAAATTGTCAAATAAATCGCGTAAGAACATCTCAAAAAGCCCCCAGCGACAGGAGCGTCCGGCTGGGAGGGCCCGACTAATGCCAGTGCGGCAAGGGGACAACGGTCCACACCGAGGCACGTCATCGTGAATTTCACAGCAAGAGGGATAAAGAAGGGACTCTAACAGCTCCGAAATTAAAAATAAAACCAGTCACTTTTGAAGGATGAGGAGCGAGAATAACACTGGGGTTTAAAACAGCAACCAATGAAGCTAGCAGATGACGGGCCAACCCAAGAACCAGGAGTGGGCAGGAAAGTCGCCGGACCTGGCAGGGCACGACACACGCCTTTCTCAGGAATCTCCTGAAGGACGCACTCCATCCAGTGACGCAAACGAAGACGCTACGAGACGGTGACCCAGGGGAGAAGAGCAAAGGGCAAGACCCCGAACAGAAGCGGCGGGAGGCCTGGGGAATGACTCAGGGTGGCTGGGGGCAGGGGACTCAACGGGGAGAACAAGAGTGCGCAGCAGGTCCACGGCAGGTGCGAGGGGACACCTGCCAAGGGGTTAAGGATATGGATGCGCAGGAAACTACGCCATCTCCCTTTTACTAAGGCCGAAAATACTGCGGACCGCCTGGACAGCACCCACGTGGTCACAACGCAATGAGAGTGACTGATTTAACCAACATACGATGGAACCATGTGGAAATGATGGAGGTTACTTAAAGATGGTAAACCCTTACCTACGCTAAGAAAAAATCCCAGAGATGAAGATAACTCCATTACAGTGAAAAACACATTTTAAAATAGGGAACGGAACACCAGAAGAAACAGCGAAAAGCTTTAAAAGCGATTGCCTCTGACAGAGGAACAAGGGGATGGGGGAGGCGGTGGGAGGGTGAAGGGTAGTTCCTTTTACTGGGAAAAATATTCTGAATAAATAAAAACAAGCATCTAAATGTTAAAAATGCAGGAAGTCCTCACTTAACACCCTCCACGGGCTCTCTGACTTTGAGCCAAACCACACGAAACAAAAGCAGTGTTGCCCCAGGCTGATGGACAGGAACGAGAGTTCGGTGCCCAGGGCATCTCAGCGCGACAGTGAAGATGCTGGATGAACCTGCCGCATATAAAGCAACGCTTTAATGAGAAAACACTGGGATTGTGTTTGTAACTTAGCGGAACCCAGGTCCTTTATTTCCCATAAATTTCCTTAACTTTCCATCTTCCAAGAAGAATCACTGAAGGTGGTTCTCTTCTTGCACGTGATACTGACAACTGCTCCCTCCCACCACCCCCCAAGCATGCGGACTCAGGAACATCTCCCAATAGGGATGAGCTCCATGTCTAACCTTTCTCTCGATGTTCTAACTCAAAGCCACTTTTTAAACATACATCTGAATTTAAATTAAATATCGCAGCGTCTAAACATCCTGCCCATACGGGGACTTAAAAAAAATGTTCAGTTTTCTAAGTACTTTGATCTTTCGACACACCAACTCATTCTGCACGCGGTTAACAAGTAAATCCCCTTAAGACACTGTTGTCATCACCTCTCCTTTAAACGAGAACCTGTAATGATCCCCACCTTCTCTCGGGGTTGAGGTCAAAGTCATTCTGATACCCGTGAAGGTCCCTCGTCTGCCCTGATGGCATCTCCCTCGTCCCTAACTCTCCCACGTGCGCTCTTGACTTCCATCAGGCCAATCTTTCTACCTCCTCTTTACGACGGACTGTTTTTATTGCCATCGCTTTACACTGTGTCCCCGACTTGAAAGCCCTCACCTAAACTTTATTTCTCTGAAGGTCAAGCTCAGGTCACATGTCTTTCTAGAAGCTGCCACTTTAGCCTGCACTGATTCATCTCTTCCTCCTTGAACCAGAGAGCGATCAAGCCATGCTTCTTGTAGTTTCAAAACACCTGATGGCTGTCCCTGTGTTTTACGAAATGCCAGTCATATAAAAATATAATTATTTGCACGTTTTCAAAATTCATCTTGATTTGAATTCCTTCAAAGGCAAAACTCACCGCCTTTTAAAAAAACTCACCACCTAACAGTTAGTAACAAAGAAAAAAATGAGAAGAGGTCACTGACTGACCTTGACCCTAGGGCAAAGGACTCCCCTCCCCCCACCTCCCACAAAACGCAGTTGACCTGATAAACCTGTTTGAGAGCTGCTCCCAAGGGCGCACTTGGGATGAGGGACAGATAATTCTGAATGCATTCAAGAAAGCACATTAGACTGTAGAAGTGAAGAATGTGTATACAGCAAACCTGATCCACCAAAATGTATTTATTTATTTTTAAAGTAAATCATTTTTTAAATTTTGGTACATTCACTATTTTTCCAAGCAAATTATTTGCTACTCAGAACTCATAACTAGAGGTTTTGTGTCAATACCACAGCTAAGTAAAATTAACTTCAAAGACAATCCGACTAGCTCTTGCATACCCACCATTAAACTAATTAATGCTCTACAGGAAACAAACACGTGTATACTTACTTCAAGGACACCTTTACTTTGGGTTTAAAATAGGGTGCGTTCTGGTCCGCCAAAAAGACGATTAAATCATTTCCTAAAAGGAGCGAATGCATGGTATTAGAATAATGTTCCCTGGCAAGACGTCCAATCAGTGGCTACAAGAAGTTTCTGGGCACTGTCGTCAGCAAGAACACTTTTCTTTCACTCCAGTTCATCTGCCCTCTCAAGGCCGGTCGTGCTGCCTGATGGAATGGGCATCCCTAGCCACACGTCACAAGTTCAGTGTGCAAAGCAGCAGAGACACAGTTAGGATGAACAGGGATGGAGATTGTAGTTGGTCAAGACAAACTGAAGTCAGATGCTTCTGTCAGGAGTCAGATCACGTGACTTAAACGAACTCTATCAAGAACACGCTTCTAACAACTGTACTATATGTCAAGCCTGGTCTTCCCCAAACCTAACAATGCAGCCCTTTCATGAGGCTCTTTAGTTCATCAGATGCATCGCCCCAAGGACACAGGGGCTCCTGTAGGGGTCTGACTAGTAACAAGGACATGCCTAAGTAGTTAAGCAGAAAAAGCTAAATCCTCCAAGCCCCTTCTCTTGCGGCTCCATCCCACGGGATGAGGCATTCTTGGAACTCCGTGAGTACTCACTGGAACAGACTTTTGAAACTGTTTCATCAAACATAAGCCACTTTCAAAGTTAAAAGAAGAGACTCTGTATCCAGTTTGGATGGAGTATCTAGAGGTTTGGCAGTATGCACTCTCTTTGCAACATATGGAGTCACACAGAGAGGAACTATATCTAGGGTCTACCCCTGGCTGGGGCATCCTGGCAAAGAGCCCCAAGAAATGTGGACTAGAATCTTGTCAGTCAAGTTCTGCATAAGCACTGCACTTCTTCGTTGGTGGCCTTGACCTTAAACAGTACCAGGTTCTGAGGGTACTCAAGAATGTTAAGACCCTCGAAGGCCCATTGTCAGCACCGAGACTTACAAAAAAAGTTTGTTTAGGGATAGTGAAGGCAAGGGACTCCCAACAACCTCAACGTGGCAAAGAAAGGAGAGATTTGGAAGACTAGAGCACTGGCCAAAGCCAGGCAGGGTCAAGGCCGCACGAAGCCCTAGGCAGCTGGGGAGGAAGAAGAATCTGCGGCCGGAGGAGCCTCTCCCAGGGACACACGGGGCTTAGCAGAGGTCCCTGCAAATGCTTGTGAGTTGTGGAGCGTTTGGGTGGGCACGGCTGCTTCAGAGAGAGCAGGGACCCTGACAAAGGGAGAGGAGAATGAATCAGGTACATGGGGGGCGGGGGGAAGTCCCCTATGAGAAGAAATGGTCAAGGTGCTTCTGCTTCAGTTCATCGAGGGAGCAAAGCAGAAAGGAATGGAGCGGCCTGGGGACGGAACGCAGGGAGACGCAGGCTACGAAGGCTCCTGGGAATCAGGAAGGGCTTTGCAGGGCCGGTGACTCCGCGGGGCGGGGGCGGGGGCGGGGTGAAGGCCGCGGGGCGCCTCTGGGAAAAACAAGACACCTGCGGTGTTCCCAGGGCTTCTGGGGGTCGGCCAGACCGCGGGGTGGGCGGGCCAGGACCCGGGGCTGGACAAGCGGGGACGGGCGGGCGGCCAGGATGCTGGAGACGGAGGGCGAGAGTCAGGCCTGGGGGAGGAGGCCCGGGCAATGCAAGGGGACAGCCATCCGTCCGGGCGAGGGGCCGGGACCCCGGGGCGGGGGGCACAGGGGCAGCGGATGGAGGGAGGGCCCGGCGAGCACTGACTTTCCCGCAGCACGAAGAGGTCCGTCTGCTTGTCGGAGTTGAGGTCTCCGAAGGCCGCCAGGGTGCCCCAGGCCTCGGCCCCGAAGAGTTCGGCCGTGACGTTGTGCAGCGCCCGAGCCGGGACCGGCCCGCCGCCCAGCAGCGCGAGCCCCGCGAGCAGCGGCGCCAACAGCGCCCAGGCGCCGGGCAGCCGGCCCGCCGCCGCCATGGCCGCCCTCGGCCCCGCCCCCGTCCGCGCCGCGCTTGACGGCCGCCGTAAAGCAGCGCCGCCGCGCTCGCGCCCGCTTCCGGCCGGCGCGCCGCGCGACAGTGTCGCGCGAGGGGGCGGGGCCGGCCGGCCGAAGTTGACAGGCGGCCCCGGGGGTGCCCGGAGCGCGATGGCGGGGGCGGCGGGGCTCATGGCCGAAGTGAGCTGGACGGTCCTGGAGCGAAGGGCCCGGGCCAGGCGCTCAGGTTTGGCTGGCTGGGGGGACACCCCCCCTCCACCCCGCACGTCGGCCGGGGCGCCCCCCTCGAGCGCCGGGGGACGGGGGGCAGGCGGGGGTCCCGGAGCGAACCTGTGCCCGCGTGTGTCCCCTCGGCAAGCAGTCGGCGGACCGGCCTTCTGCCTGATGCCCCCCTCTAACCCCTAGAAATGAGGTCACCCGTGGATGTCCCCCCACTCGTTTGTGTGTGTCCCCCTCCGAAAGTAGGTGGTGGCGCCGACTTGGCCCGCGGGCTTCCTGCTCAGAAGTCGGACGGCGCCACGCTCCTGGCATCGATAGTGTCCTGCCTGAGAGCGCCCCTCCCCCAGAGTCAGGTGCCGCGGGGTGCGGGGTGCGAGCTGGTCCCGGACCCCGCGGGCGCTCAGCACAAGTTCCAAGTCCCAGCCGGTTATCTGTGTGGCGCAAATTGGGGGGCGGGGGAGGCGGGTCAGGGGCTCAGGCCACGAAGGGGGTCACGCCGAGGATAGTCAGGGCTCAGAAGGACGTAGGCGCCTTCCCTGGACAAGTGTGGCTCCAAGGCGCCTACTTAGTTTCCAGTGGTGGCTCACAGACCCGAGGCCCCCGAGGTCACACGACGCTGTCGCACAGGCCGTTGTAACAAACAGTTCCAGTGTCCTGAACTGACTTGTTCAAACTGCAAAGTCACGACTTTGAAATTACCACTTGTGGCTGGGAGCGCCTCTGAGAGCCAGGATTGACACTTCCCTGCCCCCTGGCTGGCTGGGTACACTCACTCTAGCTCAGCAGGTGCCGGCAAACGGGAAAGATGGTTGCAACAAAGAATCTTTCCTTTTAAAGGACCAGCGTTTCTCTTGGTCAGAGCTGGACGGTGCTGATGTCAAGGTTGCTAGTTTAAGAACAGCCGAAGGAAGGCAGGGCTCTAGGAAAACGCACTCTGCGTTTGCACTGATGTTAAGAAAGTTTTTTTTTTCTCAGCCAGAATGTTACCATTATATTTTGGGCTTTGCCCATTTTTAGAGTTCTTAGTTGGCTGTGTGCACTCTGCCCTTCCCCCTTTTTAATTAGAAGAAAACATAATTTTATAAATCACACAGAAGTTGACCCAATCTTTGTTGCTGATTTCAGTATTTTTAACCCTTAAAGTTCTGCATTTATTTACTTAAGGTGATATTAAAACCACCAAAAAAGTATGAAAAGTTTTCAAGAAGTAGTCCTTAGTCTATTTTAGTATATTTTACTTGCAATAGTCACATACAGTTTCATTTCGCATTTTCTCTTAATTTTTTTGTGTTGTAGTACTGAGTTGACATCTAACAACATATCTATCTGGGTTATAAAGAATCGATAATATCTGGTTACAAAGTAACCATAGCTTTTTTTACAAGGAGCTGAGCCCTGTGTTCAACATATTTTAAAGGCATTGCTCTTTTTATTTAATAAGTATATATAAGGTTTATTTTCTTATCCAGTCTTTATTTCCTCTGAAATGCATGTCATAACAGTAAACTTTGAAAATCTACCATCCCTTTCTTAACTGAGACAAAATTGTTTCATTTTACTTAATTATTGTTGAAAACAGCCATTTAAATACAGTTACCTGTGCAGAATAGTTTAGGGCATAGTATAAATATTGGATGTATCTATACATTGTATAAATATACATTGTAGCCGTAAGAGATACATTTGAAGCCATTGTCCAAATTAGTGGAGGTTTCACATTCTGATAACTCTGGAGGACAGACTACAAAGTTTCTTGAATGAATCATTGACTTCCTGTGTCATTAAAAATAATCAGCCTGATTCTGGTTACTTTTAGAATGTATCAGCTGAGCTTTGTTTGAAACTGGCACTAACCTGACTAGGACAGAGACAGGGCTGCGGAGTTCTGAGCATTGTTACATAGTAGCTTAATCACTTCATTTCTCAATGGAGGATGCTACTCTTATGTACTGCTTAATAAGTGGATATTATGTATCTCCTGTCTAATCCGCAGAAGCAAATGCAATTTACCAAAGCAAAGAAAATCAAATTTCCAAGTCATAAAAGAGAAAATAAAACCATAACCTCAATTATTGTCTTTGTTGCACACTGCCTCATGTTATAACCGCTCACACCGCTTTCAATTAATCTAACGCTGATTGCTTCTAACCTTCACTAAACAGTTGTGGAAATTGCTGTAGTGTAGCCTGTGGCGCTTATGATTAGAGTCAACAAATTGAAATGGCCAGCTCACCTGATGCAGCCGTCTCTTCTCCACCAGCTTTCTTAAGGTCTGGTAAGTGTGTAGACCCCCAAAGGGTCACTTGGTAATTTTAAATACCTTTGTTTCCTAAGTTTGATGTCACCATGTGATAGTATTTTGATTTTACACCTCTGTGGCAGGCCCGCACCTCATCAGCATTGTTCTGCTAGCGTTGGGCTCAAGTTGGCTCTGTGTGCTGAATGTGGCCTGTCGTCTTGTGTTTGTGCGGGCGTGAGGGGCTAGAGTTGGATCTTAGTTGTCAGATGGGTCCATATAAAGCTTCTTAAATGATCTTTGTCTCCTTGCATAACGGAAATAACTCCTGTAAGCTAGGAATTTTGATCAGCGTCCTGATTATTTA
Organism: Macroglossus sobrinus; assembly: GCA_004027375.1. Classification (NCBI taxonomy): domain Eukaryota; kingdom Metazoa; phylum Chordata; class Mammalia; order Chiroptera; family Pteropodidae; genus Macroglossus; species Macroglossus sobrinus. Next base: position 93,598 of record PVKZ01003815.1, read on the forward strand.
CTTGTCACCAGCTCTCTGTGAATAGGTATTTTTATATGCATTTTCGTAGACAGGAAAAGGACGCTCACTCGGTGAAGAAGGGTAACAACCTGCCCCAGGTCTTGGGACTTTTATGTCAAGGCCACGTGCTTTGCCTTCCGTCTCACGGCTTCTTGGTGGAAGGGCTGTGGGAGATGTTGGGGCAGTGACTCTCAGGCTGTCATACTGGTGAGACCCCCTTGCAAGCTGGACGAAAGCTGTGGAATCGCTCCCCACAGGAGTACCCAGGATATCGAAAACCACCGGGAGGAGATTTAGGCATCTGGGAAGAGCACATGTGGGTTCCTGTTGGGAGCCCAGGCCTTGGGGTGTATCCAGTCCCATTCTCCAGAGAACAAAGGGGCAAGTTTTTTCAGGGGCTGAAACGGAGACGGAAGTCTTTAGGGCTTTTTCCTCTAGGTTGTGACCTACCTCGGGCCATTCAAAACCTATCAGTGTGGGAACACTCTGGCAGAAGCCTGTTGCCAAGAGGCTGCTTTGTCTCTGGTGTGCTTCAGGCAGAATATTCCAGTCTCGGGACTCCTTCCCGGGTACACGTGAGAGCCAGCCTAACTAACAGTGACAGCGAAAATGTTTCTTTCTGGTTTCACTATGATCATGCGGAAGCAGTTCTCCCTGTATTTCCACTGAGCTTTCAAGTCTTGTTTGGGCAAGATTAAAGAGAAAAGAAATAAGAAATAGCTTGGGGGAAAAAATGAACAGGAGCTAAAAAAAGCTTATACTTTAAGGAATGAAAAGGATCCTTTAGTTGTCATCAACTAAATGACACAATAGTATGTTATACGTCACATTGCTGACTGGTTCCTGATTTAATCTTTGAACCAAGAGCACGACAGGACATCTGACTTTGAACTGTGTTTTTTTTCTCCGAAGTACCAGGCCCTGTTTTCCGTTTTGGTTGTCCAAACAAGGGTGTGATGGGTTCTAGCACTCGCAGAGTCACTCAGCGCTTCTGGGAAAACAGAATGCTAACGATAAGCTTTCCGCATCCCTAGTCCTGGAGATTTCAACGCCTGAGAACTGTGCTTTAACATCCCATTGGGCTTCTGAAGGCATTTACAAGAAGCTTTTCCAGCACCATATTATTAAATTGAAATAGCATGCACCAAAAAAACAAAATAGAAAATTCCAGACTTCACTGTTATTATAGCCATGTTAAAGACTGATTCCTTATAAATGACTTTCAATATTTACACTTTTTTTTTTTTTGGCTCCTATAACCAAAATTTAGAAATGACTCTAAAAAAAATACTTAAAACTTGTATCTGTTAAAATGAATACTCAGAGGGGTTTGTGTGTGTCATTTCTTTACTAATTTAGAAATATTGCGTTTGTGTTGCAAATGATTGTTTTCTCTGTTGGACATTATACTGTGGAAGACTGTTTTATGGGGTCATTTCATTTAAGAGTCATTTGAAAGCCTGTCCTGGATTCCCAGCTGACTTTTCCCTGCTACTTTTGGCTAGAAACCACCCAAGGTTACCAAAAACAAAAGCCAGTATCTTGCTTTGGGAAAACAGCTTCCAACGTACTTAGATTATTTTAAGCATTTATCCCTCTTCATTGCTCCGGGATTTGTCGCTGATATTTTGGTTTTGTTTCTACTCTGTGGAATTCAGTGTGTGTCCAGCATTTCTACATGTGCTTGCTCGACTTGTGCTCTGAGTGCTGATGCTTCAGTACGTGCTGTGGTTGGTTATAATTTCTCTTGTTTTGACTGCTCAAATCCAGCAAGAGATTTGGATGTCCAGATTTTTCTTTCTTTCTTGTACTCTTTAAAAAAAAATTTAATTTTCAACTACAGTACGATAAAATGTTAGTTTCAAGGGTACAACATAGTGATCAGACATTTATGTAACTTACGAAGTCATCACCTCAATAAGTCTAGTATCTAGTGGATGTCCAGGATTTTCTTTAAAGAACCCTGCGGGTGAAATGTACAAGGCAATGAATTTGTAGGCAGAGTGTCACAACAAAGTAGATGCATTCTCAGAGAAGGAGTGTGTCGTCCAGTACTGCAGGTTGCTTTGATCCCTCATATGATACGGCAGTTAAACATTATATTAGGTTAGCAGAGTCGGTCAGCTCTAGTGGTCCTATCAGCATCATCGTTCAGTTATTGCGAGTAATTGTGGTAGCATTTCGCGAGAGGTAAGAAATATCTCGGCACTTTTATTTTAGATGATAAGATGATTTAAAAAAATTCTTTCTAGGGGATAAGAGGTATAGACTTTCAGTTATAAAATAAATAAGTCACGGATATAATGTGCAGCGCAGGGAAAACAGTCAATAATATAATAACTTTATGATATTGAAGTTATGATATTAGATATTATTATGATATTAGACTCACTGTGATGATCACCTCATAAGGTATAGAAACATCAAACCACTATGTTGTACACCTGAAGCATAATATTGTACGTCAGCTCTACTTCAAGAAAAAAATAAAGAATTTCTTTCCTTTGAAATTAAAAAAAAATTAGTCCTTAAAATGAAAGCGTCCTCTTATCTTTATCTTGGCCAAGTTTACAGCATCTAAGTGAATTTATCAGTGTGTGACTTGCGTTTTTTTCTCTACTAATGTCTTTTTAAGTCCTTTGATTAATTTCCTTTCATCAATTTGGTTTGACGGGCATGTCAATATCTGGTATAGCTTTACTGTATATCCTGGGCAAAGCTCAACTTTTTATTTCACATGTCTGACACACTCTTCCTTTTAGACATTATATAGTGGCCCCGTTTCCAGCCTAATTTACAGTCAACTGATCCACAAGGTCCTTGTTTGCTTAAAGAGATGGAAGGCCGGAGGCTCCTGCACTGTCGTGGATCGTGTCCCCCGGTGAGGGCTGGGGAAGACGCCACACTTTGTGTTCAGCTCTGCGGGAATCTCCTCCTGCCTCTGTTCACTGCCTGCTTGAATTTTTTATTTTATTTTATTTTATTTTATTTTAATTTTATTTTTTATTTTATTTTGTTTTATTTTATTTTGTTTTATTTTATTTTATTATTTTATTTTATTTCATATTTTATTTTATTTTTTTATTTTTTATGCCTACAACACCTGGTCTTCCTACGTGGTCTCCCATCCAAATACCAACCAGGCCCGACCCTGCTTAGCTTCCGAGATCAGATGGGATCGGGCTTGTTCAGGGTGGCACGGCCATAGACTGCCCTCTTGAATTTGATTCAGTTACATCTTTGATACTTGGTTTCCTTTTCTGTAAAAATAAAGATGATAAAACCTGCTCAGAGGGATTGTTGTGAGCATTAAATAAGATGTCATATTATTACTGCCCAATACATTTCATTTCTCATCTTTTCTAAAAACACGTGTCTTTTACAATATTGCCACTATTAACAGACAGGCTTGCTTATCTTGTTCCCTCATTTTGATATCTACCCATCTAAGTTGCCGTTTGATTAAGAAAATTTGTGCTCAAGTACATTTAGCTTGAATCGCATTACTCAGAATGTAGCTTTTCTTTTCCTAAGACCACCTCGTTTTTAATACTCGCTGTAAGTCTAAAGCAGTTCTCTCTGACAGTTTCCTGTCAGAGAGCAGGCGAGCAGCCATCACTTTACGTATAGTAAGAAGGTATTTTTTTGTCTTACGTTGATACGCATTGGGTTCCCCTCCAAGTAGGATGGACCCTTCAGAAGCCCTCGACGATTGTTTCTTGTTGGGGGCTCTGGTCTCTTCTTACCGGGTCCTGCCCTGTAATTCTCTAAGATTTAGGACATAGAGGCCACGTGGTACAGTTTAACTCCCTTGGCGTGAATTTCATTGACCTTAGCGCTGACTCTCTTCCTGCGCTATTATCCTTAGCAAAGGCGATGCTTCGGGTTTGATAAGGGAAGGGGACAGTGGCTCGTCTCGCTTCCCTGGATCGTGACAGAACACTCACGCTGTGCATCCTAAAAGCTGATTTCCTCTCGCCGTTGTCTCTCTCTCGTCCGCCTTCTGTGAAGCTGGAGAAAAAGGGCCAGAGGAACGCCCCAGAATTTCTGGTTCTGATCCAGGCGCCTGCTGGCCATTTCCAGACGGGTGTGTGATGGGCCTCCCGGGTGTGCCCCGGCCCTACCCTCCTCCAACCCCAGATGTGCGCGCCCCTCGGTCCTCTCCATCTCGGGGACCTCGACCGCATCCTTTCAGCCCTTCTAGCTAAAAATAGAGGTTCTTCTTCTTTTCACCCTTTTTATTTAGTTCACTTAGAAATCCTTCTACTTCTAGAACATGGCCCGTTTCCCACAGGGCAGTTCTTACAGAAATCCATGTCTCATTTTTATGTCATTCCAGCCATTTCTGTTCATATTTTAAAATGGCAAATTTGCCATTCTGTTTTTGAGGAATAATATGCAAATCCACATAAGAATGCTGCCGTATCTTTTTGTGGTTTAAGATACATAAGCATATTTGATTAACCTATTAAAAGATATTGGATTTGTGGGAGCTAAAAAGGTTTTTTTTTGTTTTTTAATTGCTACATACTTATGCAGTGAGGATATGCCATTTATGATTTTGGGGGTTCTATTTTTAAATCCTTGAGTAGAAAACAAGTTAACAGAAGATTGTAACTGCATATGTTATATACTGGGTCTTGAAAATTTGGAAAGTGCTTTTTGATGGTTCATTGTAGTGTTCTGTTTTTTTTTTGTTTTTTTTTTTTTTTTTTTTTTTTTTTTTTTTTTTTTTTTTTTTTTTTTTTTTTTTTTTTTTTTTTTTTTTTTTTTTTTTTTTTTTTTTTTTTTTTTTTTTTTTTTTTTTTTTTTTTTAGTGTATGTGCTGCTGAAGCGAGCACTCTCTGATGTGTTTTTAATAAATTCACAGTTCTTATTTTTATCACATTAGGCCTTGGCTGCCTTGATGACAAGTGGTTTTAAAAAGATGCAAACATTGTTGCTGTTTTTTATTTTCCTTTTTTCTTTTTTTCCCCAAAGATTTTATTAGTTTCTTTTTAATTTTTTTTTTATCAATAATGATAGGACTGCATCTTAGTCTTTTAAAAAGAATTACCCTTCATTTTTAATTTCTTGATTTTATAGCTTTCTTCTCTTTCAGTTCACATTTCACAAATTTCTTGAGGAAGTCACTTTTTATAGATGAACAGATATGGTGCATTAAGTAACTTCCCAAAAAACACAGCGAGACTCTTACATGTACAATTCAAATTGCCAGTTTTATAGGTTCTGATATGTTATTTGTCTCGTGTTCTTTGTCGTCCTTTTAAATACACATCATTAGTTTTCAGCTTGTTATAAAAAGGTTACAAAGCGTATTGTCGTACTTGCTTTATCATCATTAACCTCATGCCATTTCCATGGCCTTTCTTTTTGGATACAAGTCTCATCCATCAGGACTGAATTTTTGCAAATATGTAGGCTCTGGTCGTGAGACGAGCAGTCCCACTCTAGCTGGATGCCAGACCGAGTCTCATCCCTCAGGCATGAGGACGTTCTGGCGAGGGGTCGGGGTGAGGCCGGGAGCCTCAGACCCCGCTTCCTCACATATGTGTCTGCTTCCTGGTTTGTTCCGAAAACACTCATGTCAGGCGATTCACTCATCTTCTTGATCACGTTTCTCCCTTCTTCCGGAAGATGAACCAGTAAAGAACATTCTATATATGTAAATTCCTTTTTTATGTGGTTACATTGACTTTGTAGGCTTGTTCATAAATATCCAATGGATGATTATAGTTATAAATGATCAGTATGTCGAAAAGATGACCTTGGCTTGCTGTGAGTTTAATTAGCGGACTGTTTTTTCTGTGGAGTTTTCAACTTAAGGGCACTTTATAGTTTATTTATAATTTACACCTAAACTTTAAAGAACCTCTGATTTAGGATGATTTCAATCTCATCTTTATTTTTCTGTCTTCCTAGTATGTTTCTGTCATGAATTTTCATCCGCGTGACCAAATGGCAGTTGTGTAAATCTAGCACTACAAAGGTTAGGACAAGAGATTACTAAACCTACTGTGATCCTTGATTTTAAATGTTTCCATATAAGCATTTATTGGTGTATTATGAGGATGGAAATTTTGTCATGTGTCAAGTAGCTCTTTCGTGTGTGTGTGTGCACGTGTGTGTGTGTGTGCACGTGTGTGTGTGTGTGTAGTTTGACCACGGACCTTGCTATCATAATATAAATATTCTTCATATATTTTCTCCCCTTAAGCAAAAACAACATAATTAATAAGTTTTAGGCAACAGAACCTCCTATGGCTGAGTGGTTTCAAAAGGGGCAGCACTGTTCGGTTCTGACCAGCCTGGTGCTATAGGTTTGGTCAGGTGACTTCATCTGGAGATGTGTAGGAGGAACCTGGATCTCTAGGGCAAACGCTGTGTCTCTGCCTCGTCTCGCGAGGTTTGCTCATGATAAGTATGGGCAATGGCCATGCTCCACTGGGTGACATTTCAAACTTTCCCGCTTCTACATACATTTTTAAAATGTGTCTTATTTAAAGATAATCATTTTAGAAACCTAAACAGTTTCATTTGATATTATGCTAGGCACTGACAGAGTATTAATTGTTACTATCGATATTCTTTCTGCTTTGGTGGGAATTTTTTCCGTTCATATGGAGCCCCTTTTAAATATGGCTCACATTAGCTAGTTGAATGTAGACCTTTATCTTTTGTTTGTGTTAAGCATCTTTTAAATGGTCTGCTGATAATAATGAAGTTTCTATGTTAACTGTTTTTAAAATAGAGATATTTATAATAGGAGCTTGTTTTCTTCATTTACATATTTCTGAGGGTAATTATCTTTGCTTTGTGGAATCTTTCCATGAATTTTTATGTTGTTTCTATCAGTTCCGAGATCCTTGTGTTTTGGTTATATTATTCTTGTTTTCCTGGTAATACACAGTGAAGCTGAATTAATTTATTATACCCATTTAATCCTCCCAATTCTCAATAGGCTTGTAGCTTTGATAATAATCATTTGCTCAATAATTGCAAGGATAAAAAAATCCTAGCGGGATGTAAAGTGAATAATTACAATTTAAAGGAATAAAAGCAGTTTGAAGACTCTCTCTTGCTGTATTACACTCAACGACATTGATATTTGCCCCTAAGGCCTGTACCAAATTTAAGCCTTTCCTCCCCCTGCATCCCCGCTGTCACCATCTTAATTCGAGGCTCCGGGATGAATACTGTAACCAAAAGAGGACTCTGGTGGCTGTGCCCCTCTCCACTCTTCTAGCAGTCCTGCCCTTTCTACATCTGGGTCATGTGACACCCTCACCGAAACCTCCCCAGTGGCTGTCCGCAGTCCAGAGGATAAACGCAGGCCTGGAGCGTGCCGGTGGGCATCCCCGTGGTCAGACGTGTGCATACCTGTGCAGCCTCGTCACCTGCTTTAGCTCCGATGTCCCTGCACTCTGTCAGTGAGTACGTGTGTCGCTTTCTTTAGCTCTGCTGTCACTGTATCCGCCTCCTTTCTGCGTTGTGAGGTTCTTCCGGTCAGACGCCGAATCGCTGGTGGCTTTTTTCCGTAGCCCCTGATATAGGACTCGGTGCTGGGGACTTAAAGTTGAATGAATGAATGAATCATGCTAAAAAGAATTTGTATGATTTTGGTACAGAATGAAATTCTTAACAATCTGTGCTATCTAATATCTCATCTTTTCATTTGGTGAATAACATTTGGTGAATTTATTTCATTTTCGAAGGACATTTTCATTTAAACATATTTCATTAAATATATTTTGTTTTCGAATAAGGACATTTTCATGTTAAATATATTTCCCCTGCTGGTCAAACTCAAGAGGTTCAAATTCAACTTCAAAAGGAAGTGTCATAAGTGACACGAAACAGACCTCGGTGACTGTCACTCGTGACTGAGGCGGCACTCTGGTGCCCTTGTAACTGAGGACAGCATCCCCGGGGTGGCCACGTGGCTCCGACCGGCTTTGCCCCTTGCTCACAAGCCTTGAGCACTCCGGTTGTAGCGATTTTTGCTTTTCCTGAGGGAAATGGAAGAAACCACACAGATGATTCATCTACATTGTTATCAAAATGTTTCATTTTTCACACATAGAGAAGGTCAACGCTGTTTAATGGGCTTTGTCTATTACAATGAAGACTTTACCTAAGGTACCAGGAAATTTGAACTTGGCGTTAAACTGCACAACTCTAGTAAGGAACTATAGTAAGAATAAGGGTCAAATGACAGACTTTTAAAAGAAGTGGGAAGAAATGAGCTTCTTAAATCTCGTTTAGAGCAAAATCAAAATTTGTCAGAATCAGAAATGATAATTCATTCTATAAAAGGCCTAAACACAGGGGTAAATAATGCACGAGAGAGAAGTCCCCGTTTTCACGAGACCTCTGCAGGCCAGAGCCTGACAGTTATCACGTCTGCATCTTACTGGTGAGAGCGCTGTTCTCCTGCGCACGTGGAGAAATTCTCTTGTTCTCACGGCTGCCGCGGCCAGCGCAGTGATCACGTGACGCGGCCAGCGCAGTGAGCAGCACTGCGGCTGCTTGCAAAATAGCTTAGTATCTCGTTACTGCAGTATTTCCAATTTAAACCTTACCTTGGAAGCATATATTGCTGTGAATCACTGTTATTTTCATGTAAGTTATGAAAATTTCAAGAGAAGACCTGAAAGGATAGCTATGTATACTCACATAAACAAAAGAAAACCCCAAAACATCCTTCGTTGTTAAGTGCCAGCTCTTCTACTTGCTGGCCGTATGACCTTGGATAAGTCATTTGACTTCCGGTTTACTCTGTAACCTGGGAGGAATGATAGCGCCTACATAATAGGGTTGTGAGGATTGAATGAGATCATGATAAAAGCTCTCGACAAAGTGCTTTGCACATGAGAAATGCTCCAATAGCATTTGCCGTTTTTATTATATGTTGGTAATAATGAGATGATTATTATATTATTGTTTACCTTTTTTTATGTCTTTGGCTAAAAGTGGATTTACACGTTTATGGCCAGTGTGGCTTGTGGCATGTTGCATGTTGACAGCTCTCACTTAGTGGGTGTTCTGCGTGTACTGGTAAGTGATATTAGGATTAAGCAGTGTCCATCAGGACAGAGAGGCTAAAATAATAAAGGTATATTAAAAAAAAAAAAAAACATCAGATCCCCGAGGAGGGAGTCAGGAGGTCGTGTGTCTTCCGTAAACTAAGGGACTTAGCCATCAGCTCTTGACCACTGATGGGCAGGGTTCGGGGGAGAATATTTTTAGGCTTTTGGGACCTAGGTTGGGGGATTTTAAGGCAGATCTTACAAGATGGGGACCCAGCTGGGACCGGGCAGCGTCAGTGGCCTGAGAACTTTGGATTGGTCGTGAAGCAAGCCTCAGTGAGTGAGGGGTTAATCTTGGTGCTAAGCTGTGGGTTGGTTCGCCGTGTCGCCGTAGAACCTTCCGGGAGCTGGTGAGCTGGCCTTTCCTAAGACGACAAAGCTGCTGTTTGATCTTGAGCCCCTCTTCTTCCCTCCCTCACCCTCACCCCTCGCGTTTTTACGAGATGAAGTCACTAGTCTCTAGAGCCCTGGATCTCCTTCAAATTCGGTGCTGACCCAGTGGGCCGGGCCGGGCCAGGAGTCCGTGGGTGGGCTGCTCTTCGAGGAGAAGTCTGTCTGTGGCAGCATCTGGCTGGGCATCAGTCCCCTGTAGCGTCCTCATCCCTTCTCTGTCCTTTAGACTCTAGACCCCGGGCTCTGATTTGAGCATCATGTTCCCGGCCTTTAACTTGGTCTTGGATAAATATGTCCTTATAAAGACTTCCTTTCCTTAGGCAGATCCTGTGCGTGCCCGTGGCTGTTCCTGCAGCCTTCCGTCACCTGTGGCTCTCTGGGGTGGCTCTCTGACCCCACCCGCTCGCTTACCTGCTTTAGGTGTTAACTTCTGGCCTCCAGATCCTTTCACTTGGCTGAGCCGGTGCATTTGGTTGTCAGCTCAGGGCTTCCACGCTGCGGCCAGCGCTGTGCATTAGTCACGTGAGTCAGAATCAGCGACGTGCTGGGCATGACCGGGATCAGTCGCATTCCTTCAGTCCCTTTGCCACGCGTGACTTTGTAACGGCGTTTGCTAGCTCTTGCTGTGTCCAGAGGGTCGTCTGGGCTCATTTCAGTGGGCCCCCTCCGCTTCGGGATGTAACCTCCATGTTTAGGGATCTGTTGAGCCAGGTGGATGGAGTGAGAGGCATGATCTGTCAGCACCAGCAGGTAAGCCGACTTCCCCCCAGTCCAGCTTACTTTCCGAGAGTATTTCTTTGAGAAACAGAAGTGCTGATGGCGCGAAGATCTCTATGGAGGCCCCGGATGTAAACACTGGCTTTCGAAGTCTTTTTTTCCCAGGCATGTTTGTAGGACAAGATGCCACCATCGTGGAATGACCATACAAATGACATGGGCAGGCACTTCAAATACTAGAACGTCGTTTTGTTTGAAAAGGAAAGGAAACAGCAAGCTGTCTTCAAAGGAACTCCAAAAAAACTATCAAGTTCAAGGTTGATTTCCATATGGTTTCGTGTTACAGTCGTTGAGTTTTATTGGTAGTAGTATCAGCTGAATACTTTAAATATTGATGGTCATGACTCCAGTTTTCATTTCCATTTTTTTGCTACAGTAAAATCCTTATAACTCAACGATAATGCAAATTAAAGTACAGCAGCATTTTAATCGTCTTTGTGTTCAGCCACTTACATTTTTCCAGCTTTGTATTACATTGAAAACTAATAGTCTATAGAAAATACGGTAAAGTAAGCTGCACTTAGAATAGACATGAACTATTTTGAGTCAAAGTCGTTTGAATAGTGTATCGCTTGATGAATACACTTGGAGCCTCAAGCGTGCCTGTTATAATATTCCAGGTCTATAATTTGAAATGTCTGTTTCAGAGCGTAGGTGAATTTCCATTTTAATCTCTTTACAGTAGTCTGGGCGTGGCCGCCGAACACTCATCCTGCACTTAATGGAAGCTTCTTCGATTCTGCTTCCCGGGACCTCGAGTGTGCTCTGTCTTCCCAGGGACAGAATGATTTTCTGGGATGTTCGACAGTTGGCCCTATAGGCTTGGAGGTTGTTGGTGACTTCTTGGTGACCTTGAGTTTAGCTCTGAATGGTCATGCTGCAGAAATAGCTGATTTTCGTTATGAAAATTGTGTCGAAGCCCTGTGAGCGTCGCTCTTCTGTGGCAGAGGCGGTCCGTGTTTTAGTGGGGCTTCTCTCCCTCTTCCATCCTAAACGATGCCCCTTCCTCTGGTGCCATCAGAAAAGACGGCCGTCTTGGTTCTCTGTGACTCCTGCCCGGGCGCTGAACCACTTATCACAGCCCAAGCATTCTTTCCTGTCACATCTACGCCCACATTCCACTCAATTAAGTTTCCGTGTTTCCTTAAAATGACCGACGATTTAAATTGCTGATTTAAAATCACTGCGTGGGCCATCCATCCTTGGACTGAATGATAAGGAGGAGTCTGATGTGAGCCCAACGAAACCAATGAATCGAGACCTCCTGATTTTTATGCCCAGTCCTATGCTAAGCGCAGGCGGAGATTTGAAAGTCCACGAGTGGGAAGGACAGAGAGACGGTCAGTACTTAATACACCCCGCGCTGGCGACTCTACTTAACCTGTCACTAAAGTCTCACGACAACCCTGCGAGCTGGTGGAATTTCCCGCACTTCGCAGACAGGGCCGCAGCCTCCAGCCCCGACAGCTGCGAGGTCGCGTGGCTGTCACTGCAGCTGGTAGCACAGATCTGTGTGTTTGCACAACCTACGTGGCCCCCTAGGCGTTAAGACAGCCTCCCCATCCGGGATGTCTCCACGCTCGGGGAGCCCCGGGAGTCGGCAGAGAGCAGGAGCGTGGTCTTTTATTGGAATGACTTTGCGGTTAACCTTATTCACCAAGAAGCGAAAGTTGGCTTGTAAAATATATGACTTGGACTCATAAAATATATGAGTTTGGTCAGTTAATGATTTTATTGGAGGTGGGTCTTTAGAGAAGGCAGTTCAGGGACACAGAACCTGGGGACAGCCTTGGAGCAGAACACCGAAGTGTGAGGGTGCAGAGCAGAGGGTGACGGTGTCATCTCTGCCCTGTTGTTCCCAGGCAGTGAGTTATGTATGCTTCGCCGAACTTGGACGGGAAGGAAGTTAAGCGGCGTTCATCACGTACAGCGTCTACACCGTCTTTCAGAAGTGTTCCTGGTTTTCTTCTGGTTGGGAATATTTTTGTTCCTACAGTCAGCTTACGTTGCCAACTCATGGTTTATTGTGATTTTTTTTTCAATTAACATTCAAGACTTTATTTTCACCTACTGGATGAAGTGTTATCTGGGCAATTTTTAATTAGTGCTAATAACACTCATATTAAATGCATCGCTGAACTTTGCCAAGACAAGAAATACAGACCAGGCTTCATCAGAGTGTAAATGATCCATGGAAATGGTTTGGTTCCATTTTCCAAAATGCCGAATGACCTGAGAGTACTATTCTATAGGATTTATGTAGAATAACATGTAATACCGCGAAAGACTAGTGTCACATGTTTTTATGGCTATAATATCAGGAGCTATAATAGAATTAATTATTTCTTGTAAAGATTAGGGCTTGTCAATAGTCCTTTTCCCCCCTCCATGTAATTCAATTAATATTGAACCAAGACTCTATCAATTAAATCTTAGAAGTTTGGAATATAAACATTTCACTCATAGTATAAGTATGAAATAATGACTTCTCTTGAGAAATATTTTCAGATTAGTATTATCCTTAATAAAGTGGCCCCCTTGTAAGGCTAGGTACATTTATTCTAGTGATCACATCATTTTTAACCATATCCTTTCGTGATTTCATTCAGGTCTTTCTTTACGAGCCATAGAAGAACAGAACAGAAGAGAATAAAATAGAGGAATAGAACGAGCAGAGTTACTCTCTGGTCCCAGCTTAGGTCGTGATGGAGCGAGTCTCTCTGACCTCATCTGCCCTGATGAATCTCCTTGTTCATGGCAGCCGATCTTAGATAGCAGAGGATATTAATTCTGTTCATTCAATAAATATTTATGGAGTGCTCAGTGTGTGCCAGACGCTGTTGGCATCGGGGTCGTAACAATGAAAGAGACAAACTCTGTTGAGAGAACATTTAATAACTTGGGTCACTTCTGAATGTATTTTTTTTTTTTATCAAGCATTCCCAAAACTTTTTAGAAAGATTAAAATTGTCTGAATACCTCTTTGACCTCACAGAAATCATACAGATTCATGGTGTATTCATGACAAGTTACGCTACTGTACTCTAAGGAAAATTAAATAGCCAATTGAGTGATTGGTTTTCATAAGGTCCACACATGGAAACATCAACCAGATTCAATATTCCTAACTCGATTTGCTCCTTCCATAAAGGTCACTGGAGGAACTCAACACCTTTTTATTAGATACAGGATGGGGACAGTGGAGTGGCCTTTTCACGCCATGTCTGGATAAGCAGAATAGGCAAAGTTTACTTCATTTTAATAAAGTTGTGTCATAATTGCTGTTTCATATTTTACATGTAAGTTATGTTTCTTACTCACTTGCCCTGGAGAAACCTATAAGCTTAAAAAGTCGAGGGTTTGCATGAACTGTGATCATAAACTGGGGTTAAATAAGTGAAAGTGTATGCATATATATATATATATATATATATATATATGTACATGCATGCATACAATTTTGGAGCAGTCTGTTGTTTAAGGCAGAAAATGAACTTCTTGAGGGTGAAGAGGTCTTAACCCTTCTCAGCTGACCAGTTCCGTGGGGTTCCGTGGCGTGGAGCAAGAAGCCACGCGTGCAGTGTCTTCACGCAGCCCCGTGTTCAAATCCAGCCTGCCACGTCATACCCTTGTTGTGTCTCGGTGTAATGCGGACCTCGTTACTTGGTCGGGAAGACGAAATGGGACAAAGCGTATAAGTGTCTGGTGCAGTGCGTAGGCGTAGGCGCTCGAATGTCCCTTTCTCACAATTGTGCAATGGTACACGGACACCTTCTCGTGTAAGAGTTGCACACTCGGCATCATGTCACGTGAAACCACAGCTGGCTTCTGGGCCGTGTTCATTTTCAGAAGTTCGGTGTGTATCCTTTCAGCCTTAAAATATTTAGTTTGCATACGCGTGCGCATTTGTAAAATCACACATGTGTGGTTATCTTTGCTTCGTTTGCGACCCGTGGTCTCATGCCGCCTGCCTTGTTCTTCACACTATTTTTTTTGGTCTTTATTGACATTACAAACAGATCTACCTCCCTCCTTGGCTTCGAGGTATGTCATGGACTGGAGGTGTCATCGTATGTTTGCTCCACTATTGGGGCACACTGATTCCTGGGAGTTGTAAATTTTTGCACGTGGACAGTGAGGGAAGCTATGGTTGAAGTCTGTTTCTTTGTTTTGCGAGGAGATGCTGGTCACCTTGAAGGTGCTCAGAGTGCCGAGTCACGATGCGTGCAGGTGCGTCTCTTAACCATAGACGTTAACAGGTCCTCATTAGGAAGTCAGTGAGATCAGCTTTTCAAGTTGTCAGATCACGGACATCTGAAGAGATGGGACTTGATTGTGAAATCAGGTGACGCAGGTGGGGCTGTAGCAGGAGGTACGGCCCTGTGAACACAAGAGTTGTAAACCGATCATCAGAAGTTTCCAGAAATACGTTTCCATCAGCTGCTCTCCTCTTCCTTCCTTCCTGCCAAACATTTGCTGCCGTCGACTGTGCACGAGATGTGGTCCTTGTAATCAATCAGCTTCCGGTGGAGCACAGCACGTTAATCACACAGGGAAAACAAAGTGGACTGCGATGAGCACGAACTGTCGTTAAGGTGTTTACTAAGTGCTGTGGGAATGCAGACGTAGGGACAGGTAGCTACTACACTTGTGGCGATTGAAGAAGAGCCCCCCACCCACCCCGCCCCCAGCAAGCGGACCACCCAGTTTCATTCAGGAAATTTCTGCCGAGAACCCCCCACCCAGTACCAGCGTTAGGGACACAGGGTTGAGAACGTGTTGGGATAACTTGTCCCTTCTATAGCCGTGTCCTTCCTTCCAGCTTGTAATCAGTGGAGAAGTAAAAGGGATTGCAAGATGAAGAAATTGTCATCTGAAGTTAATGACATAATTTACATTTCAAAGTTGCTTGAAAATGTATCATATGTAGATGACACGTAGGACGAACATACAGATTACGCGGGGACCCCTTGCTACTGTAGCAGCTCAAAAATGAATGTCATCACTTACTGAGAAGCCGCAGACGTGGTTTGCATGCATTCCGTGTGTGGGCGCACAGGGCTGTCCCCGTGCTCCCGGGTGCCTACCCGGCCTGCACGCTTCCTGCCCTTCTGCCCTTCCCTGCATGCACCTGTGAGTACATGCGAGGGGGCTGCAGACCTCGGGACACCTGGCAGCTGTCCAGCCCTCTCTGCTTGGGCTTCCCAGTCTGCTTAGTTCTCGATCACCGTGTTTGCACGCGTCAGCTCGGGGATTTTGGTGATTTGCTGCTGCTTTGTACTTCCTTACCGGTTTATTAGCCTCTGCACTTGATCGTCTTCAAAGCTGTACTCCTTAGGCTTTTGTAGACTTGTTCCTGGCTCAAAAATCACAACCCTTAACACGGCCTACAGCTGTAAAACCAGCTGCTCACCGTTAGCTGAGGCAGGAGAAGACCCTAAACTCATGGTCATCGGACCTGGTGACCTTCAACTTGCTCGGTTCCTGGTGGTAAATAGTCGCTTACAAAATGCCGATGGGAGGAGCTGCTGACCAAGTCTTCCCTGGGGCTAAGTCCACTTTCGCAGATTCTATCTGTCTTTCTGCTGGAATCCCAGACTGTGGAAAAATGAAAGTGTGTGTTTTATGTTTCAGCTTTGTGTCAATATCCAGTATTGAGTGCTCCGTAAAAGACTTCTTTACAAATCAATATATGCTGCCCCAAGCTGTGGGGGATTTTAGGGGCCTTAATGCTGCCACACACAGAGCTGACTATTATTTCAGCTAGTCATAGGCCTCGCGTGTCCGTGATAGGTTTGGGATCTTACGTAAGATCGCGATATCTGAGAAACTGTATGTAGGCCAAACGCTACGTTATTAGATACTAGAGTTGTAATAATAGCTGTGGAACATCAAGTTGTAATTATTTCAAGAGGAAATGGTCTCTTTGAATCCCCTAACTTGGGATGGTCCATGCATATCATTGAAGACAAACGGATATTTCTGTTCAATATTTTGTAACCTAAAAAAAAATTAGAACAATGTGATCTTTTCATTTTTTGAAATTTTTATTATTATTTTTTAAACTGTTACTTACGCAAATCCTACAGCAAAGATATCAAATTCAAGGGCAGGAAAAGGCTGCCAAGTGTTTAGTTTATGCCTTTTTTGACTCCGCATTCACGAGTTTCCAAAAGAAAATGGGCAGCACAAAGGATACCCAATTTGATCTTTCTAAAAGATATAGAATTAACTACTTACTTTAAAAACAGTTTAGGACACAAATTCCCAGCGGATCAGATACCTAAATGGGAAAACTTAATTTTTTTACATAATAAAAAACAGCAGAAAATTGAGGTAGCTATATATATGTGGCCTAGGAATTGTCAAAAGCTTTGTAAGCAAAAAGGAAAATTAGACCCAAGTGAGGAAAGATAGATAGATATTTTTTCGGCTATTAAAATATTTTATATTGTAACATTGGTATACTAATGCAAGCCCAGGGGACAGTATTTGAAATGAAAATGTTAAATAATAAATAAAATATTAAAAAAGCTCTTAGAAATTGATGACGGACACAGTAACAGAGCAATAGCGATGGCGACAGGGCACAGGCAGTTCACAGATTACAAACCCGAATGGCCCGGTGGGAAGGATCCTCAAACTCACTGGTAGCATGGGAGACGAAAACCAAGTGAAGGTGAGATACAACTTCACTCCCATCCGGTTGGAAAAACTCTTAGAAGAATGGAGCCCTTGCATTTCCGCTAGGAATGGGAGGGTTTTTTCAGTTCTTTTTGAAAATGCAGTTTGTCGTTAGCTTGTAAGAAGTGCGTTTGTCGTCGAGTTCAGCACCCCTCCTGGGAGTCTGGACGAGAGAGGGGCTCGCTTGTCCTGTGAGGGCGGACAGCAGACATCATAGGCGTCGCGGGCCATGTGGTTTGAGTGGCAGCTGCTCATTTCCATGGGACACCCCTGAGCTCAGAGCCGGGGAGGGGTGTGTTGTCACCGTCGCAAGTATGCTATCTCCAGTGTGCAGATACGACAATGGAAACCAATTCAAGAGCCTATGACAGTACAATGTGGTAAAAGAACTTAGAAAGTGTTATTTTGAATAGTACCTTTGTTTCTGATAATGATGTAGTTTAAGTTTACATCATTTAATTTTGCTTTTGGCTGTGCTTTATCACCAGTTCCCCAAATTTCTGCAAATGTTAACAGTTGACTCTCCCAGCCGGTACTGGCTGTCTCTAGTGTATGACCAGCTACATCTGTGTCCAAGGAGGTTTTGCTGTCTTGTTATGATGGGAACAATAGGATCGAGTCGTGTACCCGCTGGCAGTCTTCTTTATGGGGCCGTTCTGATGTCATTGTAAGCCTCCTTTTTTTTAGAGCATCTCTTCGCTGAGAGCTGAGGATTGCGTGTCACCTATTTTCACGCACAGATCCTCTCTCTCTCTCAAGGTGACGGGAGCGCTGATATTCGCCTGGACGAAAAGCAATCGCCAGTACCTTGGCTTTAAGCTGGCGTCCTGCAGCCGTATGCGCATAAGTGCTTTCCTTTCTTTTACTGGCAGATTCTTAATGCATGCCAGCACTGTCCCCCCAACCCAGGTAAATTAAATTACAGGTTCAGTGCTGCGCCCTGCGGTGAGACCACGTGGCAGGCAGTCCCTGAACCCAGAAGGGGATTAACTGTGACCTTGAGTTTGTGATTTCTGAGTGCTTTAACGACAGACAGTACTTAGGCTGACGGCCGCAGAAGGTTCACACGTCTTCCTTTCACTCAACAATGGAGAAAGCGCCCCAGTCAAGTGAAACACTTCCTACACCATTTCTGTGGCAAATTATCGCGATTACTGTGTGCTCTGTAGCTTTTGGGCAGTGTGCTCTGCTGGCACTTCTGAGTCGTTTTCATGGCTGAGAAGTAGAAAGGGTTTCTGCTTATAATTCAGGTAATAAGGCAAAAGAACATTATCCACCTCGGAGAAAGCAGAGGCTTCAGAATTTCGGGATG